>JANSVB020000065.1:737542-748891 GCA_025504935.2 Erythroxylum haughtii
TACACACATGTTTCAATCTCATTGGTCTATATGTTGATTTTTGGCAAAATTGCACATTTAGTCCTTCTTCTTTCTTTAACTCCCACATATCACTCGATTTCATTATAGTGCATAACTCACATATAATTATTCATGTTCATGCCTAAATGAAAATTTTACCAATTTACCCTATCTTTTAAATTAATTACCATTATGTCCCTTACTATGCTTAGATACACTTAATTCTTTATGTTCACTTCTTAATACACCCTAGATATACTATAATACTTCTAGGGTATATATTGGGGTCTTACAAACTAAATCATATTAGTAGACTTATGATCACCAATCTAATACTAGTACATGTTGAGCACCATAACTAGTATCAAAGACAATAAGTTTAATATTTAGAATAAAATATTTTATGCCCTTCTTTTTCTTCTCACAAAATGTGTATTAAAGTAGTGCTTAAGAAGAAGATTAAAGAAAAGCTCAGAGTTCAAACCAATAGGCAATTTCATTTTGTGAACAATCCTCATTCACTAAAGCCTACAGTGCAATTAGTTATATATGAAGAGTACATACATTAGAATACCTGTTAAATGCAAATTATTTATAAGACCTTCATCTCATACACAGTATTATTTATTGCACAATGTTATGTTATCTTCTAGTCTGAGTTCAAATAACTATATGGCTGCTTCAATCTACAAAGATTAAAAACAATCTTTATACTCACTATTTCATATTTTGTCATGTAAACATAAATTATCTTCTTTGAATTTTTTATTAAATTTTTGTTTTGATACGTATGTGTTTTTCTCTTGCATATTATATAATTTTATTAAAAATTGTTAAATATGTTGCTATACTGCAATATATGACATGAATGGACCATATTTTTATGAAATGTACGATGTGTATTTATGACATGATGAAGCAAGAAATTTATAAATTTGAAGATTATACATCTTATTAACTTATTTGGCTTCCACCAGTATGATTACATTAAATTCTTCTTAGTTTAAAAATAATTTTAGATTTTTGTGTTGTCATATCTAATTTTCAATTTATGTAATTATTAATTCATATTTTATTATTTAAATAGAAAATCATTTTGTTTGAGTTTTTTATTACTTGTTTATCCTCACGTCATATCTTACTAATATCTTTAATTAATTAGTAAACATGTCTTCTATAAAAAAATGATTTTAAAACTGAACCGGATCAATTGGTTTAACCCGAATAAATATAAACTGGTCAGGTTTTCAGTCCGATTTATGCTCATAATCTAGAAAAAACCGACCAGTTAAGTAACAAACCGGTCAATTTCTTTAAAGACCATCCGATTTTTCGGATAAGTTATTGTTTTTAAATTATATGGGATCATGGTGTATTTAATAATATGAGACCCACTTTCTTTATAATAATGCGGACCTACTACCACTAACATTTAAGTTCCTCTTTTAGGTGAACATTTAAGTTCCTCTTTTAGGTGCGGAACACCAACCGCTGACTGTACTTATAGCTATAAATCTTTTAACTTTGAGTTTTACTATAATGGATTATAATGAAAGTTAAGAATTTAAAAGATAGACTCATAAATCTTTTAAATTTTCAATGAATTTTTTTTTCTTTTCAACTCTTTCATACAATCTAAACAAGAAATTATATTATAATATTTATTTATTTATGTTTTAATTAAAAATGATATTTTAAATTAATATTTTTAAAAAAATATACTATTTTATTCTTAAATAATAAATTTATTTAATCTCACTAATAAATTATATTTTTCAAATTTTAGATTATTTATTTATCTCCTTATATTTTAATTAAAAAATTTTAATTATTTTATCATTAATTTGTTTGATAAATTAAATTATTAATTAGTATATATAAGTAATTTTGCTTAAAATAATTAAAAATGTGTTTAAAATAATATTTAAAATATAAAAGAAGCATATTTAAAGGACATTCAAAAAGAAATTAGAATAAACTTAGAGTCTTTTCTATTGACTTTCTTTAAATATACTTCAACTTTTTTAAATTTTTAAATACATTATAATATCGAAATACAATTATTATTATTATTATTATTATTAGTATTAGTATTATTATTATTATTATTGTTGTTGTTGTTGTTGTTGTTATTATTATTATAAATTTATGTTAGATTCGATCTGAGTTTAAATTATTACATTTATTATTAGTCTATTATATAATAAAAGACATTATTAGTGCATTTTTATTTTAATAAGTAATTTTATATTATAATATATTTTTACTTATTTTTATAATTTTTATTTCTTATTTATTATACACCGATTTTATGATAGTTTAATAATGATTGAACTTTTAAACCTTAAACATTTTTTTTGACTGGTTCGATGCCCAGTCTAATTTTTAAAACATACATTAAATACACGAGACTTACTTACCTTGAATTTGGAATATGTTTTTCTAAAGTTAGTTGGGTAGTTTAACTTAGCTCAACCCGTTATCAGCATGAGTAACTTTTCAGACATGAATCCTTTAAAAAAAAAAAAAACGTTCTCTTGTAACATGATCAGCATCAGAATTAAGTTATAGTGGAACATTAGAATATATTGATGCTTCTCATTAATGGTACAATTTGTCTTGCTTGATGCTCATCACAATTCTACTATGAACCATTGTTTCAAATCCTATCCTCTACTGAAAAAAGCATCTGACTTAAATTGGCCTCTCCATGCTCATTTTAATTTGAAGAAAACACCTTCAAAAGCATCTTAAGATGTTAATGGAAAGGCAATATCAACTACTAACAATTAATGCAATGTGAGTTAACAATTCCATAAATTGAGTAAATGCAAACTATAGAATAGTACAGTACTGTAATAAAAACACCTGGAAATAATTGATTCTGCAGAGAAGAAAGAAAATGAAAGTGACACAAAGAATGTGTTGGACTAAGTTGAATAAGGCATGGGTTGGTTTTTCAGGAATTGCTTTAAAAGTATAAGTGCAAGTCGAGGCTGTGTCAATGGAACCTCATGACCTGCTCCTCTCACTGTCACGTAGGTCAATCCCTTGTAGATTTGAGTCCAACCACCAACCTGAGAACAACCCAGTAACCATTAAAGCACAGAAGATGGTTTTTGTCGAAATGGCTATTACTGGAAATTGTATATGATGGCTAACCTGTTTATGTCCATCGTTCCAAGCGTACCAACTTAATGTCGTCTGGAGCTTCAGAGCATTAATGGAGTATCGAGTTGCTGTCAGAGGCAAAACAGCATCTGTGTCGCCACTGGAAAGGGAAAAGCTCAATTATATGAGTTTTAGCAAGGAACAAGAAAAGATCTAATCTTTTTTTTAAGTTTACCTGAAGACCCATATTCTAATGCCTGCTTTTATCAGTTCTTTGAAGATTGGAAGCATGGACTTTGGAGAATCTCTCCATTTTCTTCTAATTACAGAACTGCATAAAAGATTTTGATCAGCTTAAAACAGAAACTGAACACAACCTTGTTTAATAATTTAGTACCTGCAAGTTCTCCAAGGATTAGGAATTCTGGTAATATTAGCATGAAGAGCTTTCTGCACCACAGGTCGATTCATATATATTTTCGTGTAGGCCACCACACACTCATCATTTCCTCTATACTTCCATGGCTGATCATTTCACAAGCCATTGTTTAGCTTTACATAATCACAGTGAGAAAACAGGATGAATCAGAGACCTGAAACAAGAAATTCTCACAAGTGAATGCTGCAGATTGTTTTTAAGAGTGCCAAGTTGACTGCAGGCAGGGCTGTAAATGCTATAGGGATTGATGCTTCCAAATTCTGAGTAAGCCTGTGTTATGGCCTTATCACAGTCTTTTCCAGGAAACAGGAATGTGTCGTTGGTGCATGAGCTCCTCAGATCATTGTATGTAGAATCTGAGATCAGACCATGGTTCCACCAATATTCGTGAGTTCCAATGTTGTCGTAGTAGTCATTGATTAGTGGATTTCCCAACTGAAACAGATTAGACAAACATCATCAACAAGGGGGTAGAACCTTAAACAACAAGAAGTGTACGTTGTCAGGACATTTTATGAGTTACCAGAAAACCTTTGAAGTTAATGACAGGATTCTTCAGTCCCTTATTTTTCCGGACTATGATTTGAGATAACTCAGGAATGTAATGACCTGAACAAAAAGTAGCATAATGTTTTTAAATCAATGTCCGAACTCAACCTAAAACTTAGTAAACTCGAGGTTTACTCGTTGACTTCGGGTATGTCTAACCCGGACCAAAATGACATCTTTTAGGTGTATTTGGTGACTAGTGCTGACAAATAAACCTGCATAGCTTTCTCCAGCAATGTAGAAAGTCCTATGCTTGTACTGAGGAAACCTGTCCAACCAGTTGACGAGGAATGTATATGCATCTTTTGCTGCATTTTTTAAAGTATAGTGACGACTTAGTTAGGCCTGGTCGGCTAACAAAACTTTAACAAAACCAATACCAAACTAGAAAAGTGAAAAAGGTTAGAACACCTGTCCTCTTGTCACCAACTGTGTATAAATCTGTTGAAGTGTTTGTATATGAAAATCCCACGCCAGCAGGTGAATCAAGAAACAGTAAGTTTGCCTCTGAAAACAAAAAATAATCATAATCATACACCTTGAATATATCATCAAACAAAACGTAGTTGAGAATGCTTCATGATGGCATTTACTTTACCTTTGTTCCAAGCATAAGGATTCAAATAAAGGGTCTTGCCGTCGGAGCGGACCCGAAAAGGGCCGACCTCCTCGGACGCCCCATAAGCGATGGACGAGCAACCTGGCCCACCATTGAGCCATAAGACCAACGGCTTTGTTTCAGGTCGAACATTTTTCGGGGCTTCGGTTAACCAATAAAAGAGGGCCCGACCTGCATTCGAGTTAACAGTAATATAGCCAGCATACTGAGAGAAATTCACATTTGGTGGTTGCCCCGGAAGCTTGATAATTCTATCCTTCTCATACTCTCCTACATGCTTGCCATTGGAGGCCAAAGTTGAAGGAGAGGCAATAGAAAGTAATGATATGACAAAGTAAAAGACATAGAGGAAAGAGCTTGAACTTGAAGAGAGGAAAGAGCTTGAACTTGAAGAAGAGCTCTTAATATGCATGATCTCAATAGTCAATTAAAGCTAGCTTCTTTCAAGGCCTTTGAGCAGACCACACTTAGTTATATAGCTAAATCTTGACTTCCCTTTTTCATGCATATATTATTTTTCTAATTTCCAATTACTTGCACGCAATGTATTAATTAGTTCACCTCTTTACTAAACCTCCCCCAATAGTCAATTGGGCTGTTAGGTATTTTCTAAGTGAATTCAAATCTCAATAGGATTCAACATAATATATTTTAAAAATTATTATTTAAATTAATATTTAAGTATCACATGACACTTAATTTTAATAATTAAACTATTTTAATTATTATGAATAAATTTGTTAAATCTTATAATATTTTATTTTATTGAGAGAGGTTTCAAATGGGATGAGTCTATTTTCAATTAAGCAAAAGAAAAAATATTATGAGATTGGACCAAAGCCTCTATTTAAGAATGAGACCTAAACGGTTGAGTTGACCGTAGGATTGCAATGAGTTGGATTGACTTTTCTTATGGCACATTCGACGGCGTGGGTTCTCGGTTCTCCACTAAGGAACGCCCATGTTGGCCACGTGGGGAAAATCTCCACCGTTGGATTATTCCTTAGCTTTCTTTTATAGTTTCTTGGATCCAAAACTAAAGCAACAGTACATCCGCCGTAATCCTGGGAAGCTACGATTCCCGCCGACTTACCTGTCTTAAACTTGAGAATACAAACCATGTCCCACGATCCAATATTAATAAAGAACATGATTCAGAATCAGAACTCAAATTGACGTATGATTTGCTTTGTTAGAAAAAAATGGTATCTTTTATGCCTTACCCGACTCAAGCAAAAATTAGTCTGAAAATGGATAACTTAAAGGTATCTTCACATAGTTAAAACAACATGAGTAACAAAAAAAAATCATAATTTGAAAATGATTTTAAGGAAAGGAAGATTGAATTGCGCTCGAAGGCTATATTACTTAAGGAGTCAAAGATCGAGTTCACTGCAAGTCAGTGAAGCAGTGGATACAAACATCTGAAGAAATTTTATATTGGTATTGAGTGCAAGTTCTTACAAACAAGTACAGTTCTAAGAATTGCAGAACAGATAGGTTGGTGTTTCATAACATGGATTGGACGATACAACAAGTTTAATCCTTATAAAGAATGAATTTCTAATATATGACTAATCAAACATGAGAAAAAAATGGTACAGTTGAGGCAAGAATGGGATGGCACTCGAGGTGAATGCTTTTCTTATTCTGTTGGTGGTCTCACAACCATTTTCCTTTTTGGGACAAGATAGTTCATCAGAGACAAGTGAATAGGATTCGATGGTTTAGCTTGGCATAGGCTTGTTCTCCAAATATGATCTGAAAAGAATGAAAGCTTGTCGAGGGCGATGGACCGGAACCTCGTGGCCTGCTCCAGTTACAGTTACAAAAGTTAGCCCCTGGTACACTTGGCTCCAACCTCCAACCTATAACAGAAGATAGAACTAGGTTCTGTGAGTAATATTTTGCGGTCCTGGAGTGAACATGGACAAGAAGCAAGAATTTTGTTGCAGTGCCCTTCATTACGACTAACAGAGAACATTCATTTGTACCACAGAAAGCCAAAGCAAATTCCTAATACCGCAAAAATGGAAAATCTGAATGGGGAAGACGGATTGTTATCTTAACACTAACCTTTCCATTATCGTGCCAGGGATACCAGTTAGTAATGGTTGGCAGCTTAAGGGCATCAATGGAGTATCTTGTTGCAGTCACAGGAACCACTGAATCAGTGTCTCCACTGAGACCGAAAATTCAACATGTTATTAGAGCAAAAGCAAAATATGCCCATAAACAACAGAACAAGAAAGGTCTGAATGTTGATAAGTTTGAGGTGGCTTCTTTTCACGTGTAGACATGATTTCCATGTCATTAACGGTAAAATCAACAAACCTATTCTACACGACCAACAAAAATGGTGAATTGCATTTCACTAAGGTCAGTTCCCTAGTACTGCCCTTTAAAGGAAAGTAACACTATTCATTCACTTACTGGTGCCAGAGATCAGAAGACTGTTGTTTGGGGCATTCAGGGTGTCAAGCAACGAAACATATTTATTGCATTGATTGCAAACAGAAAAGAGAGAGAGAGATTAAAAACAGAAGTTGAAACTCACCTGTAAACCCATATCCTCAGACCAGCAGCAATCAACTCTTTATAAATTGGAAGCATAGAGAGTGGAGAATCTGTCCAGTTGTCCCCAACAATATCACTGAAAATGATAATCCCACAGCAATTAAGTTAGAAAAATCTCAGTTTAGGATCTAGAAGACAACATGACTCACAATTAACCAGAAACCAACCTGCACGTTTTCCATGGATAAGGAATTGCAGTAATGTTTGCATGAAGTGCCTTCTGAACTTCTGGCTGATTGAAATACGCTGTAGAATAGCTCTCTGTGCAGGGATCATATGCTCTCGACATCCACGGCTGATTATGCAAGTAGTGAATGGATTAAGGTCAAATTAGGTAATGTTTAACAACTACACGTAAGACACACCACAGATCATGTTTTCCAGCTAGTTCTGGTTAGCAGCAATTTCAAATTAAGATAACCTGTACTTCATCTCATCAAATAGATTGTAGTGACAAATATACAATTTGGAAATGTTTAATGCAACCTAAAATTTTAAATTGATGCTACTTAGTGGATCTTGCTTTACAGTAGTCTCTTTCCAAGGCACTGCAAGTCCATGGATTTGAATGCAGTCTTTATGTTCAGATTCTGTTCAATATTCACAATTTAATGGAGGATTACGTGGTCTTTGAGAGCTAAATGAAGCTTTGATCAACTTAAATGGTGGAGTACTGCTGACAAACTCTTGCTACTGCCCACTACTGGAAAGATCTTGCTAAGAAAAAAAGTGAAGGAAAAAAGTTGATGGGAGAAAAGTTAGGTGTGGCCCTAGTTCTGGACATCATGATTGCAGAAAGGGACTCCTGACAGCTTTAATCTTTGTATGAACAATGACCTTACAAACACAAGATCCCACTTCTACTTTCTACGCCGCCGCCTATAACTAATTCAAATTTGTTGAATATTCACAAGGCATATTTAAGTATGAAACTAGTTTAGTTAGAATTCTTGATACGCACAACACTTCCTCTAGACGCCTTTTAGTCAAGTACCAAAGGTCAAAGTAAACTGCAAAAAGCAAATAACACTGAATTACGGTAAAAGCTTACATAATGACCCCTCAAGTTGCGTCTTAGAGAGGCAGTATCATTGCATGGTGGTGTGAAAATGCTATATGGATCAATATTCCCCTTCTCTAGATCTGCAAGCTTGAGAGCTTTGGTGCATTCTGCTGATGGGTGTTGGGTGGATCCAGAATCGCAAGTAAGCCGTAGTATACGATATGTAGAATCAGAAATCAAGCCATGGGTCCACCAATACTCAAAGGTGCCAATGAAGTCATGGTAATCATCCGTGACAGCATTCCCCACCTAAAACGGAAGCAAAAGTTGTTTACCAACAGCAGTTATCTGCTAAGCATCTGAAATTCAACGTTTTCTGATGTACTTACCATAAAACCTTTCAAATTAATCACAGGATTCTGAAGCCCCTTATTCTTTTCAAATACAATTTGGGACAACTGGGGGACATAGTGTCCTGAAAGCGAATCCAAATTGGTTTTAAGAGGTAACCATGTGAAATATGTAAGATGAACAAACAAGGACTGATAATGAAAAGAAATGAAATGAAATGTGGAAGAATGATCAAACCTGAATAGCTTTCTCCAGTAATATAGAAATCTCTATGTTTGTACTGAGGAAACCTTTTGAACCAATTGATTAGAAAAATATACGTATCTTCAGCTACAACGCACAACGCCAAATTTCAACAAAGGTTAAACATATAGAAATCAACTACTTTCAAACTGAAACTAGATCATGCATCAGTTACATGCAATTATACCAAAGAGAAAATTATACTAATTTTTAAAACCAACAGATCCAATAGAACTAACAAAATGACTTACCTGTTCTCCGGTCACCCGCTGTGTACAAATCTGAGGTTGTGTTTGAATATGAAAAGCCAACACCGGCAGGAGATTCAAGGAAGAGTAAATTCGCAACTGCCAGACACCAGAAAGAGACAGAAGATAAATATACATTACTAAAAGAACGGAATGTGCACAATTCTTTCATTCACATACCCTTGTTCCAAGCATAGGGATTTAAGTACAGAGTTTTGCCGTCTGGTCTAATGTGGAAGGGACCTATTTCCTCAGCTGCTCCATAAGCAACAGATGAGCAGCCGGGCCCTCCACTGAGCCACAAAACAAGTGGTCTGGACTCTGGTTGACGACTCGCCGGTGACTCAACTAACCAGTAAAACAATGCCCTTCCAGCTTGTTGGTTCACTGTCACGTAACCTGCATACTGATTAAAGTCCACGTTTCTTGGTTGGCCTGGCAAATATCTGATTTTGTCCCTTTCCTGATCCTCAATAGCAGAGGATACAGGAGCCCAGAGGAGAAGAGATAATAGGGAAAGAACATAGAACAACCAAAGTTCCATTGTGTACAGTCAAACAACAATGAGCAGGAAAAAAGTACAAATCCAGAAACAGCAGTTCCAAAGAGTTTATGGATTTCGAGATTCCAAATTTAGCTACACTGTCCTCGAGAAATGCCCTATCTTAGACCTTAACTCAGACAGGGCACAACTACAGAGTCGCTTAATGAGAGTGCATATCAAAGAAGGTACACAAAAAAAAACATCTTTAACAACATGGTAGGATAAACATCTGGACAGAGAAAGAAAACCCAGTAACAAAAACACAAACTTGTTTCAAAAGCTGCTTCTAAAATGAATGCACGGAAAAACCCAGATCCCAAAATATCTCTGGGATTTATCTAAGAATTTACAAAATGAAGAGCTCTATAAAATAGAGAAGAAATATGTGATCATTAATAAAGCGCATTTTGGGTACTGATCTCTCAAACCCAGTCGATGGTTGTGATTTGTTGGAGTTGAGCTGTATAAATAATAGCTCGACTTGAGTCCACGCAAATGCATTTCGTAATATAATCCGGTAATTAATCATTCAACACAAAGAAACACAGCCCTCCATTATTATACAATGACCCTTGGGTTGGCTTCTAGTTCTATCAGACAATTGATCGAAGACGTTGAAAGCTTTGTATTTTGAATCTGACCCCTCACAAAAGGCAAGATTAAAAGAAACAAAGTTTATATTATCTTCCAAAGAATGATGAAAAGATACATAAAATAAACATGTAATTCCATAAATAAGAACCAATTAAATAAAACATATAGTCGGTGTCAAGGCACCAAATTTGTTAGTGCAGCAATGAAATAGGCATGTCTGGACCAGTTCACAGTCGCCATGCTGCTGATTTCTTAGCCGGACAAAGCCGAAAAAGGGATAAGGCACCAACTACCAATGGAACCAATTAGACACTCCTTTGAAAATTTAGTAATATTATAAAAATCGGACTAAAAGTTAAACTGCCGACGTAAAAAGTTTAAGATATTCAAATTTAAACTTGCAAAAAGGCAGAAATTGTTGTATTCTTTATGTGCGTGTTCATGCTGCTCGGATGAAAATTCTTGTTTATATCGCTCCAACTATAAAAACCAACATCCCCTTCTTCCTTGCTCTTTTTTCATACTATTTACCTTAGGGAATGTTTTGTTAGATGATAATTAATGCAATGAAATAAAATAGAATATAACGTTTTATAATATAATGTAATGAAATATAATGAAAATTTCATAACGTAATATAATAAAATATTGTTTGAAAGATAGATGCAATGGAATATAATATATAATATATAATAAATAACTATTTTACCCTTGATAGTAAAATGGTTGTTACAGAAGTTTTAACACTACGATTTTAAAACAGAAATCGTATCTAATTAATAATAAAATAAAAAATTAAAGAATAATTTTTTTATATATTTTCTATTTTTCATTAATACAAATTTTATTAAATTTTTTATTTTATTATTAATTATATATAATTTATTATTAATAATATAAAAATATTATTATTAGGGTCATGAGAAATAATATAAAATTATTATTAATTATATACATTTTTTTGTAGATCGTAATAAATAATGTGGGAAAAAATGGGTTAGGATTAGAAGAAATAATTAGTATTAAGAAAAATTATTTATGATATATTAAGTAGTATGTATTTATTAGTTT
>JANSVB020000065.1:750351-765568 GCA_025504935.2 Erythroxylum haughtii
GTAAAGCTTATTATGTTGTAAAACAGACAAGACTCTCCTCAAATGTACTAGATGCTCTTCAATTGTTCTGCTATAGACAAGGATATCATCAAAATAAACAACTACGAACTTTCCATTAAAAGGTCTAAGCACTTGGTTCATGAGTCACATAGCATTGGACAACCCAAAGGGCATGACTAGCCACTCATACAACCCCTCTTTCGTTTTAAATGCAGTCTTCCACTCATCCCCAGGTCTGATTCGTATTTGGTGATAACCACTTTTCAAGTCAAGTTTAGAGAATACTTGAGAACCGCAGAGTTGATCAAGTATGTCATTCAATCTGGGAATAGGAAATCGATATCTTACGATGATTTTGTTGATGGCTTTACTGTCAACACACATTCTCCATGATCCATCCTTGTTGGGTGTCAAAAGTGCAGGAACAGCACAAGGACTCATACTTTCTCGGATCACCTTTTTCATCAATTCTTTCACTTGTTCTCTTAGAATATTAGCTTCTTTAGGGTTGGGGTAGATTAGGAAGCTTAGCTCTAGGTACTAGATCAATGTGATGTTGAATATCTCTCATAGGAGGCAATTCATTAGGTAATTTGGACTGGACCAGATATGAAAACTCCTCCAAAATCAGCTGGACCATATCTGAATTAACTCCATCTTCTCCTCCAATAATTGGTTCTTTACTACCAAGACATGAACCTTTCGAGTCTCCTTAACTTCCTTCTCAAAGTGTTGCCCACTAAGGGTCAGCAGTGTCTTTCCCTCATCTCTAAAAGTCTTTGGCCTATCAAAGGTTGCATTTGTGGGTAGCATGGTCACTTTCTTGCCTTTCCATTGGAATGGGACGATATTATCTCTTCCTTTATAAGTAATATCCCTGTCAAATTGCCATGGCCTTTCTAGGAGTATGTGGCTTGCTTTCATGTCCACCACATCACAGTAAACAATAGCCTTGTAAGATTTTCCTATGAAAATAGGAACTTGACATACTTCAATTACTCTCAATGCTGGCCCATCAGTGAGCCAACCGATGGTGTAGAGATGAGGGTGTTTCTCAATAGGAATCTTCATATGATTCACCATCTTTCTTGCCACTAAATTCTCACCACTGCAATTATCTACAATCAAATTGCACACCTTACCATTAACAGTGCAGAAGGATCTAAAAATGCTTCTCCTTTGTTGTGGCTCATCGGTTTTAGATGAACAAAGTATCTTCCACACCACTAGACTAACTCTGTCCTCAATAAATTCTTCAGCAAACTCCTCCTTTCTTCTTCTTCTTCTCCTCCCTCTTCTTGAAGCTCTTCCAAATCCTCTTCACCTTTATTAAGGTAGTCTCCTTTTTCAGCAATGTTGACCATCTTTCTCTTAGGACAATTACTAGAGATATGTCCACGCTTTTGGCATTTATAATATGTCTATTTTTAGTAGTGCATATGGGTTGGAACCCTTAGGAACTCCTCTACTGCTGCTGCCACCTCCTTTAAAAGACTTCCTTTTGTCCATTCTTAGATTTTTAGGGGCATTATCGATTTATAATGTTTCAACTAACGCTTTCCCTTTTCCTACCACTTCATTTGGACTTGGTTGAGTTGATCTCCTGGGGTATTCAAACCTCTTAGGTGCCTTTTCCATCTTTTCAGTTTTCAAGTGCCAATTGGTAGGCCTCCTCTACGTTCCAAATAGTGTGCATTCCTAGCCTTTCAATTATGAATGATCTTAATCCTTTAAGATGCCTTGAAACTTGCTGCATGTCAGATTCTTCAAGATTATTGACTGCTGCCAGCCTCAAAAACTCTTAATGATACTCCTCTACACTTCTAGAACCTTGGACGCAACTTTGATAAAGATCAAATAAGTGCAACTCATAATCAAGGGGTAAAACTCTAAGGAAAATGGCTTGTTTCAATTTCCTCCAAGATTTGATTGATAGTTTTCCGTTCCTCTCTCGATTCTTTTGAAGATTACTCAACCAAACTTTAGTACCACTTTTTAATTTATAGCCCACAATTCTGACTAGTTTATTATCTGCGACTTCCATCATCTCTTGAAAACTTTCCACCTCATCAATCCAATCAAGAAAGCGTTTTTAGATTTCCACTAAAGTAAGGGACTTCAACTTTAATGTTGTAATCATCTTTACCCCTTTGGCCTCTTCTTGGTTGGTCTTGGTCTATAATTTTTTCATCCAAACTATCTTCCATAAGAGGCATCAGATTCTGACCGTGAGCTTCTATTTTCTGTATTCCTTGGAAGATTAGGTCTACCAATAGGTTGGGGTTGAGATAAACCTCTGCCTTAAGCGTCGTTAAGTGATATTCCTCCATTATTGGCTTTATTAAGGCCCATAATGATTGGAAGTTGATCCATACGAGTTGCTAATCTATTAATAGCCTCCAAAACTTCCTCAAATCTCTGGTTATCTCCTTGATCAGGCATGTATACTGGTTGTTTATGACTGAAAACATTTGGTTTGATTTTCTAGGTTTTAGGGTGAAATTTCTAGGTTGGTAGGGTTGGAAGATGGGCTGGAGCAGAAACAAAATAAGAAGAATTTTTTTTGGGTTGGTAGGGCTGGAAGATGGGCTGGAGCAGAAACAAAACTGGAAAAAAATTTTGGGTTGGTAGGGTTGGAAGATGGGATAGAGTATAAACAAAACTGGAAAGGCACCAGGAAAGAAATCTAGAAAAAACTGGATTTTAATGCTCTAATACCAACTGAAGTAATTAGGTAGAGATTTTAGATTAATCTCATAACCAAATCCAAATATAAAACTTAGGATTTAAGCAACAAGAGAAGACATAGGAGAATTTCCTGCAGAATCTTTACTAGAATAATAATGTTTATGTTGACCCTCCCTTTTATATCCCTAACGTGGTATAGTATATAATAGTCCTAATTCTAGTAGGAAAAGGATTGATTGCAATCCTTTTCTATATCCTAATAGATATAGGATAACATAGCAAATCCTTATCCTAATGGATATATGACAACATAATATATCTTTATGGATTTAATCCTTTATTAGATTAGGTGTACAATATTAAAAGTATGAAAATTTTGTATATATACTAACTGAAGGAATTACTACTGATAATTGAAATTTTCTTTTCTCATTTTGTCTTCTTCTCTTCTATTTTGCTTGATTTACAAAGTTGGGTCATCTATAAATGGAGGCTGAAGGTGTACAAGAATTCCCTTGCACGGTTTGTCAGAGAGATAAGACGTTTAGCAAAAATGGTTCGAAAGATCACTGTATCGCATCTCACAAAGGTGAGAAGTTTAAAGTTTTTTGTCAAATATGTAGAATGAGTTGTACAAATCAAAACAACCTACATCAACATATAAGCGAATTTCATTCCAGGTAAAAATTAAAATTGAATTATTTATTTATTCTATTAATTAATATGTTTAATTCTTTTTGTTTCGTTACAAACATGTTGTAAGTGACTCATCGGAGGAAGAAAATGGTGAAAATAACTCATGAAAAGTTACTACTCAAATAGATGTAGATGAATTTTGTATTAAGTACTTTATTTAATATTTAATATTTTCTTTATCTTTGAAATATACAGGTGTTCTTCGAAATATTAATAACTTTGCTACTAATATTTCAAAGAACAAGAGTACATTTTAAAGATGGAAATAATATTAGATATTAAAGAAGTACTTAATATAAAACTCATTCACATTCATTTGAATAGTAGCTTCTCATGAGTTATTTCCACTATTTTCTTCCTCCGATGAGTCACTTACAACATGCCTGTAACAAAACAAAAAAAAGAATTAAACATATTAATTAGTAGAATAAATAAATAATTTAATTTTTATTTTTATTTAGAACGAAATTCGTTGATATGTTGTTGTACGTTGTTTTGATTTGTACAACCCATTTCACATATTCGACAAAAAACTTTAAACTTCTCGCCTTTGTGAGATGCAATGCAGTGATCTTTTAGACCATTTTTGTTGAACATCTGATCTCTCTGACAAACCGTGCAGGGAAATTCTTGTACACCTTCAGTCTCCATTTATAGATGATCCAACTTTATAAATCAAGCAAGATCGAAGAGAAGAAGGTAAGATGAGAAAAGAAAATTTCAACTATCAATAGGAATTCTTTCAGTTAATATATATACAAAATTTCATAATTTTAATATTGTCCACCTAATCAATTATATTTTTTTAGTTGAAGTTTGTTATTTCATACTTTTAATACCTTTCACCTACTCGGTCATATTGTTTTAGTTGGTCTAAAGACACTCTTAAAATTTCTTTCAATCGTGCTACATGAAGTGCAAAAGCAATCATGTAGACACTGACTTGTTAGGAGATGATAATAGGTACAGAAAGAATGACTTATGAAACTTCTCAAGGAGTTGTTTACTGATATCAAGTCCTTCAATTAACTTGCATTAAGTAAGAGGATAATTGTCGGCAGATACGAGAGAGCATTCAAGCCTTCGTGTAATCTTATTAGGTGGCTGGAGGACGACGTTGATCCAGCCACGTCTGAACTGAGAACAACAAAAGATTGGACCCAGGCTATTTTGCCAAACCTAACGCTACTAATAATCTTTTTGGCTAGACTGTGATTCTTCAAACATCTCTGATAAGAGGTTTGTTGATCGGCATGTACTAGGCTTAGATTGGTGATCATAATTCCCATATATATTCTCTTGGATGATGCTAATTACTTATACAATAATAATTTTCTGAAATCAAATTCTATAATATGCATGCATTCAAATAAAATAATAATAATAATTCAAAAACGATTATTTATTTATAAATAATAAAATATGAAATAACAAGTACATAAATAAAAACTAAATATGAGGAATTGTTATTTTTAAATTAAGAAGAATTTAACATAATCCAGACTGGTAAAGGTCATATCAATTGATTAGATGTATAATCGTCAAATCTATAAATATATTTCTCTACCATATCATAAATACCAAAATTGTATCCACCTTTAATACCTTCTTCCAAAAAATCAAAAAGATTATTTGTAAAATAGATTTTATTTCCTCTGCAGCCCGCCGGTAAATTAATTGATGATATAGGGAACGAACTATTTAATCCCACAAATACCAAGCCACCTTCGATATCTGACAATTCTGATCATGATTTATCACTTCTATGTAACTTGTAGACATTAAAGTATCGAGTTATTTGTCTATGTCGTGTTTCGTCCCATTTTAACCTCCGTAATATCAATAAAATTTGACCAAAATGCTCTACCAAATATGACCAAAAATACCCATAACTATCTTTTGGGAATGATATAACCTCTGTGAGTTTTAGTATCCAAGAACTAACATCAAAAATTGAAAGACTCAGCCCGTTGTCAAAATCATATAATTCGTCCTTATGAAAAATAATATGGTCGTAACCTGTTTCATCATCTATATTAATCCATTCTGTATCTCCCCTCCTGCAAAATGCCAATTTATAAATTTTCGTGTGCTCGAAAATCCCAATATGTGAGGTCTTCATCTTCTCCTAGCTAATATCTTATAACATTAGGGAACTTGTGTCTTGGTGGAAGCTGCACTTGAGCTTTTGTAATGGGATTAATGAGATTAATAGTAATAGATATACGATCAACCACAACGAGCCAACCATGCGATGAACCTTTAAATAGTTTCCCCTTGGCTTCTTCTAGATCAATGTTGTAAACCTTATTGTTTACTAAATTATGCAATCAATAGGATGATGAGATGGTATTGGATCTATAATTTGGTACCACCAACCATGGTATTTCATTCTGATTAGGTATCTCAGCCATAGATTGTCAGATTTTGCAAACGTAAGATTATCGTAATTTATCAGTACACACCACAATCTCATCTTCAATAATGTTCAATAACTAACTTTCCCTAAGACCAAAACAAAAAACAAAGAAAAAGTAGAAAATTATAATTTCTCCGATTTAGAAATTAAAGAAATCATGCTGATACAATAGAATAAACATATCTTTGCATGTAGTCGAGCTTAGTAAAAATTATAATTGAGAACAAAGAACTTCAGCTACATATCTTCAATTATCGTATAATTGATTGAAAACAATAACATTAACTTAGATGTTTTAGTTTCTTTTATATTGAACAATAAGTTTGAAGTTTTCTTTTATATTAAGTTTAATTGGGAAAAGATAGTTTAATTTAAATTCTAATTTGATTCATAGTCAATTTGTGAAAATATAATCTAACTTAAACTAGAAAATCTGAATTGATCAATATTTAATTTAAAAAAGATAGTCTAACTCACATTAACAAACTAAAACTCATTAGTATTCAATTAGTTGTTTACTCGTAATAGTCCTTTTCTTTTTAGTTTAATAAGAGAAGTGACTTAAGAGTCCTATCAAAGTTCATATCGGATAATGATAAAAAATAGTCCTACTCCAACTTCTTTTAAACCATGTCGTTTATAAATATAAAAAAATCCTTTGTTATTACCCTTTGTTCAGTTTATTAGTTCGAGTTTCATCATATATTGATGCGTGCGTGGGCCAATGGATATCCTTACCATCCACAGGATACGAATAGATGGAAAGAACTTACTCGTAATTATTAATATTTGACTGATACAAATATTACTTCTTTTATTATTTAATTAAACTAAACTAAATAGATTGCATTATTAATATTTAAATAGTTTAGTTTAATTAAATAATAAAAGAAGTAATATTTGTATCAGTCGGAACTTTTTCGCAAGGCAATATGAATTGAATACCAAAAGAAAAAATATGTTTTGACCCAATTTAAGTTTAAATTTTAGAGTTTTACCCATTATTCAATTAATTCAATTTTTATTATATATTACAAAATGGATATCCTTAACTTAGAAATATCCATCATTATTAAGAAATTTTTATTCTATTCACTAAATAATTAAATAAGAGTTGAAGCAAAATATTAAAAAAAGTTAAAAGACTTAATATTCACAGGCGTAACTCCCATGCACAGTTAAGTCACAACCATGGATGTTATTTCGTTTTTCTTAATTAGCATCTATATAATGTTATAACATTTTTACTAAATAAATAAATAAATAATTAGTTTATTAATTATAACAAAATTAATTGATTAATTAATTATAATATATTTAACACATATAAAAAAATATAATTAATTAATTAACTAACTAATTAATCTTGATATAATTAATGATAATTAAAATATAGTAAATTAATCGATTTATTAAAATATAATTTATTTATAAATTAATTATTAATCATTAACTTTTAAGTTTATCCGGTTATAACTAATAATAATTAATATATAATTAACTAATTGATGTATTGAAATATAATTAATTGAGGATTCTAGGAGCATGTTTAGTGCCCAATCTGAGCTCTATAGAAGGCATAGTCTTGCAGGGTCATCAGTCAGAGATGACGAGCGTCTTACAAGCTCTCCCTCTGTTCCATGGCCCCGACACAGTCCGCCAAGGCAAAATCACGCTTGTGGAGCCCATTAAGCGCAGACAAGAATGGGACACCAGACAAGGCATCTGTGGCATCTGCGAAAAAGAGGCTATCATTTTCTGCTTCCCCAGCAGGAATGAGAAGACATTCTGGTCCTCCTACAGTGGAGTCCAGGGTCATTAGGGACGTTGAATTGCACTCAGAACGGAGGCTTGACAATGGAGGAACAAGCAGATAGTGACAGCATTCCTGAAACTAATCTCACCGTAGGGTTTAGTGAATGAGGATTACTCCATGAAATTAGATTATCTATTGGTTTGAACTTTGACCTTTCCTCTAATTTTCTTCTTCAACGGCTACTTTAATATAGAAGCGAGAAAACAAAAAAGAAGGGAATGAAATATTGTATTCTTCTTCAACGGCTACTTCAAGGGTTTAGGGTATGCTTGTTTGGGGTAACGGAGAAAAATGTATGTGAATGTTTTAGCATCAAAGGGGTAACATTTTTATTACTCAATTCTCGAAAATCCTCCGTTTCCTTGCTAATTTAGAGAAATGAGAATCATTAATTTATTCCCCTGATACAAGGGTTTATGCATGCCTTTAATTGGACCATTCATCGAGGGTTAATGGACTTAGGAGTATGTGATTATTATTATTAAATTTATAGTTTCTTATAGTAATTTAAACAATCATAATAAATTATAGACTTACACTTACTAAATAATATTAATTTAAGGATGATAAATACAAATAGAATTTTAAAAAAAGTCTACAATTTTTGAAATTGTGAAAAAAATACCACAATATACTTGATTTTGAATATTATTTCATTATAAATAGGGTGTATAAAATATAATTAATTAAATTATATTTAAATTTGGATATAAACAAAATTTTAACAAATTTTTTTCTCAAGATTTTTAACAAACCAACCATCATTAAAGATAATGATAATCATTCCTTCATCTTAACCAACCATCATAATTATAATGATTATATCCATTTTCATTTCTCCCTATATTCATTATCATTCTCATTCCCATTACCTTCTGTGAACCAAGCACCTCTGTTACATTGTCATAAATATGTTTTTCTACGAGGCTTTCATTTAAGAAACAAGCTTTAGTGATCGATTTTCCTCCTTTGTTTAGTCTATGTGTCTTGAGAGCAGTATAAAATTGTTTAAACATTCACAAACATGTTATTGGTCAATAACATTCATTTTTATAATTTTTGATGATCAAATTCTTATATTGTAATATCTTCATAATGATGAAAATAAGAAAAGTTGAAACTTAGATTAGTTCAGCTCAATTTGAAGTTGACAAGACATATGTGCTTTAATAATTCATTTTATAATAAGTACTTATTTGATTGAGCTTTTGGAGAATGAATAGGAAAATTTTCCACCACAAAAGCTCCTTTTAAGAAAAAAGAGTTTTGACTGTAAAACAAAAAGACATTGTTTTAGTAGATATAACTTTTTTGGCAGTTAAAATACAACTTTTTAATAATCTCAAATTTAAACTTTCTAAAAAAAAATACCTTTTAAGGATTTTTCAGATTAATTAGTAAATATATTTTTTAGACTCTTTTGTCATTATGTTTAAAACATAATATTCACAATACCTATAAATTCATCTTTATGTTTATTTCGAAACTTATATAATATTATTTGACTTTTTATATATATTTTAATAATTACTTTTGATATTATTTGTACTTATTATATAATCTATATAAAAAATTTGGTTAAGTATACTTTTATTTATATTTCATATGGTTTAAAATTATATAATAATTAATATATTATACTTTGCATATTGTTTCATATACTTTAAATAATATTTATACTTTAAATAATTTTTATTACAAAATAAAATATAGTCAAAATTAATTAAAAAAATTTATTTTTATATTACTAAACAGTCTACTGTATGAAGCTCTTTCAAAAAAATTATCTTTTTAATTGACAGTCAAGCAGTCAACTAAATTCTTAAAAAAGCTATTAAAAAAATTTTCTATTGATAAAAGTTGTATTGATATAAGTCTATCTAAGCAGATACTAAATTAATTAGTCTGATACGAGTCGAGTTGATTTAAATTTAACGAGTGATTTAAATTAATTAAAACTCAAATTTAACAAATTAACAATTTTTTGAACAAGTTAATCATAATTATTATGTTTGGTTTAGAACAATTCAACTCAAATTAACAAATCAAGAGTCAAAGATATGAATGTATTATAATGTTATGCTCCCAAAGATAATTACGATATAATGTTCATATTACAAGAGAAAAAGAGGGTCCATTCATATCATATATTGTTGTTATTTAAATTTTTTTCAAATTTTATAATATGCAAGAGTAAAACATTACTTATCAAAACAAAAAATTAATAAAAATTCAATTAAAATAGTTTATGTATAAATGATAAAATATGAAATTTAATATGTGAAAAGATAATCTATCCTAAGTTAAGAAATCTATTTTTTTTTTGTATACAAGAGGAAAAAACAGACTAAATTAACTATTTAGTTGATTTCTTATGTTAGTCATTTTTTTATTATTAACTTAAATGCTATATATTACTAATTAATATTGATCGAGCCCATTGCCACCTTTAAGTAGGAAGTGGATGGGTACGCCGTCGTTATAGATTATTATTCTCAATCAGGCGCATCGTTGACTAAATACGAAAGAGCTCCTCCTGTTTACCCGATTAGGGTTAGGAGTTCCAGAGATCGCCATCATGTTGAGGGGTCGATTAGGGTTGGAAGCTCCTCCTATTTTACCCAAAATGTCGTGAAGGAGAATCCAGTTCGGGAAGTTAGATGAAGAGGTAAGAACAATCCTTCATAATCAAAGTTTTTATTCTTCATATTTCATGTCTCACGAAAGAAACTCTTTGATGCAGAGGGACGAGACTTTTCTCATGTCTCTTCTTTTACCAGTACATCAGCTGAGTGTATCAAGTGGATGGGTTCACACCCAAACCCCCGTACCAAAGTCGCTTCACCCTGTGTCTCCAAGAGGTAAGGCTCACATCTAATGTTTGCATTTCTTGTGAATTGCTTGCTTCGAAATTCCGCTACTACTGGTGATATAAAAAGTCTATATTTTTCATTAACTAGCTAGCTGGATGAACATTACTTGATAGAGCTAGAGGAAATTATTTGTTCTCTGACTTTATAGGATAGACACACTCCATTACCTGTTGTGCACTTCTACAGATGCCCTGGAACCTTCTTAGGTTCCCATATTTGCAGCAGCCATATAATTTATTTGTTGTTGTTGTTAGTCAACTTTGAGATATTTTGCTTTCCCTGTTACATAGCTAGAGAATAGAATAACTAATTAATTACTCTTCTTAATTATTAATTAATCTTTCTTAAATTCCCAAATAAACTCGCCCCTGTTGAAGCCCAAATTTTCTTTTATTAAAAAGACGTTGTTATTTGTACAACACAGTTTGTAAGTGAATACCTAAATCCCTAATTTCTCCGTCTCCCTCCACTGGTCAGATTCTCTCAGACCGGAGGTGGCTGGATCGACGTTATCCTCCAATCCAGCGATCCCTACCGTTCTTGCTTCTAAAATCTTCAACCATCTCTTTCCAAACTGCACTCTGTTTCAGTATTATTATATTCAAAGGTCAAATTAAAGAGGGTTTGATGAGAAGATCCTTCTCATTATCCGGTTCAACCTAATTTTCTTTTCAATATTTTCTGTTGTGGTTTGCTTATTACCAAATTTTCAAAGGAAATAGTGAGATTACGAACATGGTCTCTGTTAAAAGAACTAAAAGATTCGATTAAGTGTTGTATCAATTAAGAAGAATGTATTTGTAGCTTCTTACTTTCTGTCTTGTCCATCCTCAATTACTAGCCAGCTGTATATAGGTTGGGATTGTGTACAAGTGGAGTGTTGTCTGATACTTTTCGAGTTTGATTCTTTTCTGTTGTAAGGTCACTGGGTTCACCTTTTCTTCACATGTAAATAGAAGGGGAATGCGACGTTTTGCTTACTTCATTTCTATATTCCTTTCAGTGACAGGCGATGGCTCGTAGCAAACTATATGCATGTCTGACCTTGGTGTTGAAGTTTGTTTTCGCAAGTTCCAGTCTCAGCCAATTGAGTTCCAACCACGGCACTTCCTTTCTAGCCCTGATTCTGGATTAAGACAACGAAACTTGAGTTGTTCCTCTTAGAGTATCAGCACTGTTGGAAGAATAAGAGCACCTTGGGCTGATGGTAAGGAAGCTATAGTCATGGTGACACCTTACAACTTTGAAAAGAAAGGATAATTTGTCGCTGAGCATGGGATATGCAGTATTCTCGTTACTCGCACGAGTGACCTGGCTGCCCAAGGATATTGTTTGGCGCATTGAAGACTCACAGTATGGAGAGGATGCCCCTGTTGCAGCCTGGCTAAGAGATTATCATTCTCCCCCATTTACCAGTTTGAACAGCCCAAATGCTGATACTTATGTCAAAGGTAGCAACTTTAATGCACTTGAAGAGAACCTTGCTGCCCAAAGGAATATATCTGATGATTTTATACGTGCTGGGACTATGGCTGCTGCACTGGTTATAAAGGTTTCAGATAGAAATGACCAGTTTGAGGACACTTTTACTATCTACGCTGAAGCATCTAACACCCAGATGCCAAACCTAGACCTTGTGAACATTGTAAGCTATTTAGCTGTCCATAGGCAAGGCTTGCGTGTAAAGTTGAGAAGTTTTGATCTTTACTAGAGTTTAAATGGCTGGAGAAGTTGGGAAGCATATTTGAGGTTTTTGGGAATGTGGCAAGAAGTTTAAATCCTGAATGGAAGTTTGGTATTCAATGTTGAGGGCACAACAACACTTGCTAGCTCCTTATGTTACCAGGTTTTAGCTCTATCTTTCGTCCACACAGCCCCCTTCCCCCATCCCCATCTCTCTCTCTTAATGAGTTTGTTTGCCTCATTTTTTATAACATCATGGTATTTCACTTTGATCAGCATGTGAATTATTGGACGTTATCTTTGTTAAGTCAATGAGTATATAAACTGATCTTCTTTGCGTCTTTTTTCTCTTTCTGATGTCAGGCTGGCATTCCCACGGGTCCCCATGATGCTTACTGTGACTTCCAACTGGATGCTATTAATTTAGAGGTTTCCCTAAATGTTCCCACAATAAAGCGAGAAAAACTGGGTTTCTTCAGCTTCTGCCAAGTGACCGGTCAGTGCATAGTTCTTATTTGTTTTGCTTTCCTTCATAGATTGTCTTTTCTTTAATAAATAACATGTAACTGTAATGATGTAATTATGAAGGAACTGCCATTAGTTTTTCCATATTTAAATACGAAATGTTTCTGATGAACTAAACATTTATTACGAGTGCTATCCTATCAAGATAATGTTTTCTTAATGACTTTAACTTCATTTTATATGAATGTCTTTAATTCAGCGTCATAAATTTGCTAAACCCCAATGAGAATATGCGCATTGAACTTAAAAAGTTTGGCTTTGCTTAGCTCTTGTTGCATTGAGAGTGGAAATGGCTCTGTTTGTTAGCTCATAGCGTGAAAAATGGTTGTCTAGGGAAAGTTAGTTATCCTTCGTTTGTCTCCTTTTGTTTGTGAATCAAGAAACGGGTGGACATGTTTTATTTAACTAAGATTACATGAAGGCTTGAATATTCAAATTTTATTAAAACTGCGGAAACCAAGCACTTGCATTCTTTAGTAGCTTTTAAGTTCAACAAGTTCCGGTTGCTGGTTTGACCATCTTCCTGTATTTCACCTCCCCGCATCGACACCGTTGCTTCTTCCAAGTCTCTGCACAGAAGTGTGGAGTCCACGACCTGTTCTTTTCTTTCTGGCACAAGTATAGTAGAGTAAGAAGCTTGCTTCATGTAATCCTTCCCTATGTCTGGACTAGTTAACGCATCTGTATCAAGTTTAAAATATAATGCTAAAGAAGTGCAAGCTGGCTTTCATTGACCCATTTGAAAAGACTATAGCACCTTTTCAATATAGATTCATCCCACATTGGACAAAGATAACAGGATAGTTGTAGGCAATACGATGATCCAGCAAAAGATTAGAGGCAAAAGAAAAAGAGTTATTGTGTAAAATGTGAAAGAGCATCTCTTTCTTCTCTGGATAATGTTGTAGTCATGTATCTCCAATTCATGGCCTATTCTACTGGGAAAAAGAAGCTGTTGGTTTGATATGCACCAACAGCTTCTTTTTATTAATCCAATAAGAGATCCAACTTCAATTTGTTAACTTAAAATAATTGAATAAACCAGAAGCTTGCGTGACATTGAAAAGGCCACAAATCAGAGCAATATATGGGTTTGCCTAATCACAGACGAACTCCAGTGCAGAAAATGACCATATTCCTACAAAGTTTGCTCTTAAGAACTATTTCAATAGCCACAAGGAATTCTGAGGTTGGTAATAGAAAACCTGGTTTCTCACGCTATATTTTATAATGAAATGTACTATTAATAAATTAAATTAAATCATAGTTTTGTTCTTTAGTCTTTGACATTTTCTCATTTGTTTTATGCCTTTGTCCATAAAAAAATAGAATAATGTTTAAATTTTGAATATTGATGAAGAAAACAACTAAATAAATACATTACCTTCCGAGTTCTTAAATTTTAAACAATGTTAATTTATTAACTAAAATAATGTTAATAAATTTGTTATAAACTTGAGATTCTGCAATTCTCTACCATATTACTTCTGCTGTGTTATTGGTTGAGCTCGTTAAACACTTCTTAGTGATATCTCAAGAGTTCTTTTTTTTATTTTTATCTTTTGGCATTTCCAGAGACTACGTCCATTAAACTTTCGCCATGTCTTATACCAGTAAAGCCCGTTCCTTGGAGGCGACACCAACATGGGCTGTTGCAAGTGTCTGCTTTGTGTTGCTTGCCATCTCCATTGTCATTGAACATCTTATTCACATCATTGGAAAGGTAACCGACACATTCCGTTAAGAGTTTATTAGAGACTAACCTGACAAGAATGTTTTTAAAGCTGATGAAACTCCTGCAGCCATGAACAACTCCTTCGAGGACTAATTCTGGTTTTCTGTGATTCCTTTATAGTGGCTTCAAAGAACAGGCGAGCTCTAGTGGAAGCTCTTGAAAAGGTCAAAGCAGGTACATATAGCTCATATTTTGCTCAAAGTCTTTCCTTGACAATTTCAGAGAAAACTTGGGATTCATTCAGAAACTAACCCTTTTCTGGTTTATTGTTCTTAATGCAGAACTCATGTTTATGGGATTCATATCCTTGCTCCTGACTGTATCTCGAGGATTTATTTCTGATATTTGCATATCCAAGAGTGTGGCATCAATGTGGCATCCTTGCAGTAAAAAACAGGAGAGTGAAGAATATGATTCAGACAACAATCCTCGGAGACTTCTACAGTTTATTCCTTGGATCCAATTCCTAGGCGCAGTTTAGCAACATCAAAGTATGACAAGTGTGACTGAAAAGGTAATAACAAATACCTGAATGTGCTCAAAGTGAAGTCAAAAGAACATGTCTGATATGAAATTTGTCAAAAGCTATTGTATCCTTCCAAGTTTTCTGCAGCAACCCAGAACATAACGTCAGGTTTTGCCCATGTTTTTTTTAAGGGAAAAGTTGCATTCGTATCAGCATACGGTATCCACCAGCACCACATATTCATCTTTGTATTAGCAATTACACATGTCCTCTACTGCATAATCACCTATGTCTTGGGAAGTTCCAAGGTAATGAT
>JANSVB020000066.1:34979-51024 GCA_025504935.2 Erythroxylum haughtii
AATACAATGCTATAAGCTCTTTGGAAATTTCATTTTTTGGGTAAATAATATATTTCAGTTTAGTTTTCCTAAAATACCACTACAACTTTTTTGTTATTGGTTTTTACATCTTAATAACTAATATTATGAGAAGCATATTTGTGTAGAAAACAGAAGTTTTTGTTTGGACTGTAGCAAGGTGGAACCGACAAGCTATCTCTTAGATATTTAACTTCAGGAAGACAACAAAAAATAGAACGGACATTGGTTTTTAATGGTGTAGACCAAGCACACAATCGAAACTGGCCTTGAATTTTCTTTTGAAATGTTCGTAAAGCAGCCTTGATCCTTTTGGTAATTTTCCTTGAACTATATAATAAACCATCTGCTATTAAACATTTTCTAGTTGTTAAACCCGATCTTACAAATTTTTCAAGAAAAAAATATATTAAAATGCCTGACTCCTTGATTGCAGTAATCATAGATCTCACCTATTAGTTAATCACTAAGACGACAACTTTTCATCCGTAGGTCATGAATTGGTACATTTTGTCTCTTTCCTTTGAACTTCTCCATTCTCCTCCGTGTATAAATTTATAAGAAATCATTTTTTAATTTTTCTGATCCAATTCGATCCTATAGAGTAATTACGATGGTCCTTACTTGTTTAGTATTTTACTCACTTGTAATAACACAAGAGAACGAAGATGATCCTGAAATCTTTAGATTTCAGAGTTAACGGCTAAACTCCACACAAGTGTCTACAGGGCCCCGCTCAATGCATTGAATTAGAACCTACACATGATAACCTCGTAAAAAGATTGAAGAGGTAAATTAAAAATCACCGAGGTCCAAATAACAAAAGACAGAAATTTTGAAGGAAATCAAAAAGTATTATTTGGATTGGATTCTTAAAGTTGTTGCACAAATAGAATTCAGATTGGTGTACATTTATTTTAGAGCGTGGGAAGATGTTGTGTGAATTTTTCGAGTCTTGATTTGACCACAGTGACCAATGGGTTTTTCCCCTTTTTGCAACACACATGAAAATGATTCTGTGAGACTTCTTTTTGGGAGGCTTTTGTGTGAAGTGAGTATGAAGGCTTCCAAATCTTTGATTCACTGTCGTGTGACTTGTTCTTAAAAAAAACACGTGAGTTATCAGGTGATTTTTTTCTCACCTGTTCTTTTCGGTGAATGTTGGCTTGAATTTTTGCTGTGTTGGTCTTATCGTATGGGTAAGTGGGTACTGTCTTTGTTTTTACAAAAAAAGACGGGAGTATTTTGGTGAGGTTTTTTAGTTGAGTTCGGTACCTAATTTTTTAAAATTTTTGGTACCAACTAGTATTTAATCGGTATTTTAAATACCGGTTGGTACAGTCAAAACGGGCCGATACTAATCGAGATTTAAATTTGATATCAAAACATAAAATTTGGTATCAAATTTGGGCCGGTACCGGCCTATACGGTACAAAACTGAATACAATGCTATAAGCTCTTTGGAAATTTCATTTTTTGGGTAAATAATATATTTCAGTTTAGTTTTCCTAAAATACTAATTTCAATAACTCATCAATTTTAAGCCAAAAAATTTTCCTTTTTAATTTAGAAAATATCATATGATTTTTGACATGAGACTGATTAAGTTGGTCTATTTGTTTTATTTCTTTGTAAGATTTGAGTGAAAATTACATAAAAAAAATAAAAAAATTTTATTAAAGATAATTATGATATGCTTTTGATATCAATTAGTATATTATGACACATTTGCAAATTGCAATTAAATAATAAATTATCTATAGGTATGAAATTCTTGTAATACATGAATAATTATTAAAATTAATGACATAAAAAATTGAAGAATTATAAAATAAATAAATTTCATAAATAATATTGAATAGTTATTAAACAAAAAAAATTTAAAATTTTTGTATTTTAAAAAATAGCTATTAAGATTAAAAAATTATTAAATTAAAATGATTTTCAAAAAATGAAAAAAATAATTAAAAATACTATCTACAACGTTTTGTTTAAAAGTCACAAAAAGCAACATTCCACGATATCCGAAAACGTCATAGAAATTGACTTTCCGTGAAGTTTCCAAAAACGTCGCGGAGAGATCAATCTTTCAGTGATTTTTTTTAAAACATCGCGAAATGTCTGTATTTTTTGTGACATTTTATGTGAAACGTCGCAAAAACCTTCTGTCTACATCACATTTGGCAACGTTATTTGTGACATTTTTTAAAACGTCGTTAATTATATTCTGTGATGTTTTTTAAGATTTTGTGACATTTTTTAAATGTCGCAAAATGTGCTGTTTTCTTGTAATGACCACGATAACACGCATTTACCCTATGCGTACCCCTAGCATCATTATTCCTACCTCTGCCACGACCTCTACCTTACTAGTCGACTACCATTTCAGATAGCTAATAATTTGATAACAATTTTCACCAAGCACCCCGGCTTCTTGCAATTCGAACAAACTACTTTTTCATTTTCTCCATTACTTTTTGATCTATTGATCATCTGAACTACAAATCCAATGCTTCAACTCGCTCCTCTCTTACACATCACACATGCTTGTCTTTCAATATGTTAGTTTGTATCCGACAATAGAGTGCAGTGTCGAGAGTTGTGACAAAGATAATTTTCCAGAGCTATTGATTCTAGATTATTTATCACATAGCTTACAAATTACCAGAGAAAATATTACTCCCTCCTATCCAATATAAGTGTAGTTTTAGAGATATGCACACTTATTAAAAAAATTAGTGAAATGTTTGATATACCCTTATTAATTGCATGTTGAATTGCCTTGAAAATATAATCTGTATAATTAGGATGTGAGAGAAATTAATGGGTAATTTTGGAAATAAAATTATAAATATGTATGAAAAATCGTGAACGACACTTATTTTGAATAATTAAAATCTCTCTAAAACAACACTTATTTTGGATAGGAGGGAGTATAAATTACGCAAAATGTTAATTAAAATATTTTTAAAAGCTCAAATTTTGTTAAAATAATTATACCATGATTTAATATTGAAACAATTGTTCTTTATAAATTAAGTAAAATATTAATTAGAATTTTTTTAAGATTTCAAAATTTTCAATAAATCATAATAAATTAAAATAAGCGATCGAACCATAATTACAATATTATAACGATTATAGAATAATTAAGAGGTTAATTAGAGTACTTTAAATTAAAGAGCTCTCAAGTTTATAAACCTTTTTTTTTTTAAGGATGAAACAGATCAGAAGAAGTGCGGAAGCTGGCAGGCACATGACAGGTCTGAGACCTGCCTGCTCTCATCATCACAATATGTGGGTCGTGGGTGAGTTTGTGAATATGTGTGTGCGTGAATGTGTTGTATCGAGTGTGCAGTTCGAGGCGTATAGAAGAAGAGAAAGGTTACAAAAATGGCCTGTCAAGCTTGCTTGAGTCCAAGAAACTGAGTTCTATCATACATGTATATTAGAACATACGTATATGTGTATAGATACAGGAGTCCAGATCTTCTGTCTAATTTTATTCTGTCTTATTCTGTCTTATGAAATCTCAACTATTTATTTTGCGTGCCCCACGCAGGTCCCATACAAGTTTCACATAAATGAATGACTGAGATTTATTAGACATAATAAGACACCATAATATTAAACAAGAGATCTAAACTCTAGATACAGAGCATAAAAGGGTTTGCTTAGGGTTGGATCACGATAAAGATGAAGATGATCAGTAGAATATCAAAACAGGAGAGACACTTAGATGCATACAAACAGAGTGGAAGATACCGTAAGTATAATCTCTGACACAATGATTCCCATACTTAGTTGGTTCCAACACTATAAACGATAAAAGATTTATTTATTTATTTTATTTTTCAATTTTAATAAACATCTTTCAACAATCTTTCCTTTTTGCTTTTTGGATCGTTTACCATTTTCTACATACAATAATGAAAAACAAATTCGACCACCTTCTTAATCTTGCAGCCTTTTCAAAGACACAGAAGGAAGATCGATCTATTCACCTTCTCACCACTCTCTTTAATACTCTTTTCTTTTTATATATATTTTATCACAGGCATGCACACATCAACTTGTTTTGTTGCATTCCAAGTGGACTCACAGTTGGTTTTTTAAGTATCAAATCAATAATTAATAATGAAAATCTTGAATTAATTAATATTTTAGTTTGATTTTTAACTTTTCGGGTTTGATTTAGTTTAATAAGCTTTATTCAATCAGTTTATTAAATAATCGACTATTTTCTAAAACTAGTCATTTTATAAAAACTAAAATAAACTCATTAATTTTATTTAATTCTTTTTTTAATTAAAATTTATATTTTTTGATATGTAAAAATAGTCTTCTTCAATTATTTTTTAAATTTTTTAATTTCAATATTTAACTAATTTTATAACAATCTAATATTAATTGAACCTCTTAAATTTTAAATATTTTATCTTATCGATTTAACTTTCGGTTCGATTTTAAAGACAACCTTAAGTATATCATTTGTTGGTGTATTGATCGAATTGAAGAGTTTTTTATTTTTTCTTTAATTTTTTGAGGTTTCCTTTAAGTTCATTTGTTTTTTAGTTTCCCCGTATGACATTTCTTGTCATCAATTCTTGTCCGTGAGCTTTAACTTTTGTGTTGGTTTTTTGTGAAACAAGCATATATATGCATAGTACATACTTTTTTTTTTCTTGCTAGCCCTTTGAGTGTTACTATTTGCTTAGTTAAATTTGTTAACACTCGACCCAAGTTTGAGATTATTCATATTTACAAGACTCTAATATGAGTTATAATTTTTTAATTCATATTTACGTTACGAATTATAATTATAATTATAATTACAATTATATTATATTGTATTATTCAATTTGTTTGTAATTATATGTATTGTTTGTGATTTCAGAAACTATTGTATTAAGAGGACATAATACATGACAACAATTATCTGTGGGAATCTGACAAAAAATAGGATTGGAAATTTTCTTATGACAAGAACAGTACTGTCGACTTCAATTTGGAAGGGGAAGCATATAGGTCCAAAAAAACAAGTTGAGAACAAAGAAACCTTAAGTACAAAGAAATAAGACGAGACAGAGTCTTGTCAACTCATCCACTAGCAAAGACAACTTATAAGTGGAACTTTTTTTTTCAGTGATGATTAGTAATCTCTTACTAGTCTTGACATGATATAGGATTGATACAATCGTCCGCTAATTTAGGGTTTTATGCACAAAGCTAGGGTTTTACTACTCTTTTCTTTCTCAAATTTGCATTTTGACAATTTATCTTCTGAATAATTCGTAGCAACTTTCGAATAACTGGTAAGATTGTTCATTTGTAACTGAAAGATTATATATTCGAATCACAAAAATGAACTCTTTGTAAAAGTATAAAGAGAAGGTTACGCACAATTGATGTCCCTCTATCGACTATCACAAAGTGAGGAACCTTATGTATTGAAGTCCTTAACTTTTGGTTAGTTATCTTCTGAATAATTCATGATGGAAGAAAGAATTCAATATTTTCTAACAAGTACTCAAATCAGCAACATAATTGATCCAAATCATATTAATATAAGCTTTTTCAGTCAGATTTTAACAAATATTAGAAAATAAAACATCATGAGAGTTAAATAAGTGGTATAACAATTTACTGGTGGAGTACTAAAGGAGTTGTAATCTAAGTTGAAAAACCGAAGGTTAAATATTCTTAAAATTATTTTTATGGAAAAGAATTTAATTATTTTAGTATTGAAAATTAGTGTTATAAATTTTTTATGGTTTAAGAAACTTTAGAAAAATCCTCTAAATTTTAAAATTCTTTAAAGGAAAATTCTTCTTCTTAAATTCAGGTAAAAAATAACAATGAACCACATGCAGTATGAATATCATGCATGAACTAATCAAATGTTATTGGCATAATATCCCAACTCAGTTCTTTAATCAGATTCAAACAAATTAAATTTGATTTAAATTAATAGTTTAAAATAATTATAATAAATTATTAAATTGAGTTGATTTTAAAATTAGTTTTGTTCAAATTTAAAAGTTAGATTTAATCATTATATAACTAGCATTAGATTGGTCCACCACGTTTGTGTGCTTCGCTATTATTTTTTAATCAAAATATAAAAGAAGGGGTTTTTCTAGAATATTAAAAACTACAATTTTTTATTTTAAATATTAGGAGAGCTTTTCAAAAAAAATTAAATTACATAAGAGTTTTGCATCTTTAACCTTACAAATAACTTAAAATTTTTTAATATTAAAAAATAATTTACTAAAAAATATAAAGAATTAAATGGTATAACATGAAGAAAAGGCAAATATAAATGTGAAGAGAATTTATAGATGAAGTCAAAAGGATAATGACATGAGGAGATAGGCTTAAGGTGGCCTTTAATTCTTGACTTGGGAGCATATCTTTGTCTCTTATATTAATATAGACCCACACAAGGGTGTATAGGTGTTGAATGGCTAGGGATCAAAGCACCTGGTAAGTGTATATCAGCTTCCTATGTCATGTTTTAGTTTTTGGTCATCAACTTGGCACCATATGTGCTTTGAACTCTCTTTCATAATCATACAATAGTTCCCATCAAAGCTAAATCATCAAATCTTGCTTTATCAAAGATTTTGTAGATCTTAACTTTAGTTGGGTCCCAAAACTCTTACAAAATAAACCATTTCTTTTCAAATTCACTTCTAAGTACTCATTTGGGTTTATTCACTAATTTGTTGCTTAGCTTGAAAGGAATTATTACTTTGGGTTGATTTTGTAATAAAAAGTGTTATAATTGATAATAATTAAAATAAATCTTATTAAATTAAACTTAGTAAACGAACATAAATGATATCTTTTAAATAGAGTTAAAAAGAAAAGTTTAAAATTTAGTGACGTACCCAAGTTAAAGCTTATTAATATTCTAAACAATTATTAGGTTTAAATAAATAGAATAATATGTTTTAATTAGTAAATTAGAATGGTAATTATAGCCCTGTTTAATATAATTAATTTGACCAGTTATAATATCAACTATTTATTTAAAAATATTTAATAAAATTAAGTGTTTAGTATTAACAAATTACAATAGATATCCCAGTAGAGTACCAAATTGCAGCACTTCCTTGGTTTATTTATGAACATTAAGCTACTTGGTCTTGAAATTCGTATGCCCTAAAAAATCCATCCAAAGAATAAATGTTTTTTCAGATCTGAAACGAAAGACAGGGAGACATACACGACGAACCTGACAACTTTTGTTTTTGATGTCAACCCTAAAATTCCATTGGTGGCCCTTCTTAATCAAAAACAAAAACAGAAAATATAAGATTCTTACAAAGACACTGACTATTCGTAGAACATTCAAAATATAAGATTGTAAGAATCATTGAAAATTTTTGGTTACATGGTCGTGTGACAATTGCAAATGGAGCTATTGATCAAACAGCTGGCTAGCTAGCAGAATCATTCATAATGTAATCCAAAAGTTGCTGCAAAATAAGAACCAGACACGTATCCAACCAGAAGAGGAAACAAAACCTATGAGATAGAGATATAGATCTTCTTCAGATTCCTCAAACATTGTTCATGGTTTGAATAATTTTGTTCATATTTTAAATTTTATCTTTTATACATTAATTAAAAAAGATGCATAATAAAAATGGTGATATACATAAACTTGTTTCTTTTTTATTTTTATTCCTTTTTTTCACTTTATCTTAAATAAAAGGAGAATAAGAGAAAGTAGAGATAGAGAGAATCCATGTGTTTCCAAGCACTTCCAGACAAAGTGAGCTTCAGAGGAGAAAAGCAACCTTTGCTTTACCACCTAGAAAAGGAGATTTCAAAACCACCACAGAGGGTTAGCTTAGGAAATTGAGTGGTTTAGTAACCCAACCCTACACTCATTTCCCTGTCTCTCTAATGATGATGATGATGATGGTGGGGTGGTGGTGTCTATATTTAGTTGCAAGCTTGTGGGTGCAACCATGTCCATATCTTCACACCTTTTCCTTCTTTTCCTCTCAAAACAACCCCATAAATTTAGCCAAACCTCCATGAGTTTAGCCACTGGTTTGCTTGTTTTGTGCCAAATCATAAGGGTTTTGTGGGGCTTGAAGCCTCCATTTGATTCTGACCCAGTTTCTGCTTTCCATAGATCTCTCCATTTAATCTCCTCCATAAATAAAAATTCCTCTCCTTCTCACCTTCTTCTTCAATCCCTTTCCCTCTCTCTCTCTCTCTTTCTGTCAACCCTACTTCAAGGTCATCAGATGATGCTCATCCTTCGAGAAGATGATCTCTAGCAGCAGTAGTCGTAGAACTCGTACATATGCACGTCTAGCTAGAGTTTTCATGTATTCATTAAAAAAAATACTCATTTATATGTTTATATGTGCATGCTATGTATTATTATATATCATGCATACAGATCGTATGTGCCTGGCTCCCTGTATGCCATTTGCAGAGCTCATCGGAGCATCTATGGCCTCCGTGGATGGCGTATGAGGAGCCAAGCATATGTTCCCATGTGTATTAGCACATGATATGAACATATTTTGCAGGTTTATCTTCATCTTACTATAGTTTAACTAGTTGTTAACTTTGAAGACTCAAGGTTTTTTATCGTAATTCACAAAGATTCAGGTATTCTCGCGTGTAAGCCAAGGTACTTTTAGGTTGATGCTTATCTTCTTACCACTTTCTAGGGTTCTTTATTAGGGTTTTTGATGTGATGTGATGTTTCTTTACAGAGAATATTATCGATAGTTTCTTTCAGGAATAATTCCTCCTTCACCTGATGGCCTCGGTCGCTCACGCTGAGGCTCAGGCTCAGGTTATTACTTTCTTTAAGATTGATTTCCCATCACATGACAAGCTTTTCTTCTTCTTGGAAATGGAGGTCCTGTAAGAAAATTAACACATACCCTCTTCTTCTTTTTTCTTTTTCTTTTTTTCTGACAACCTAGGAGTTACATACTTACATTACATGTCGCCTATCCATCTTGTAACATGCGCTTTATCTAATGGACAGCTCAGGTGATTCATGGCCACAGATTCAGTGTCCGTGAAAGCTTTTTTGCCTGAAAAAGAGGGAGAAAGAAAAAGAGTCCCATAAGCCCAGGGTCAAACCCGAAAGCTCACAATCCAATATGTGATATCATGAGCAATAAAAAGTCTCTGCAGGTCATTGTATCTGTCGTTATCAGTTTCATTAATTAGTTGAAAGTCACTTAACAAACAATTGTCTGGTTTTGATCGAAACCCGGTTAATGTAAGCCATTTTCATCGAAAAATCCTTGGCTTTTCTTCTGTTTTCCAGTTCTATATAACGATATCCATATATATAGTCCAAGTAGCTCATTTTCAGTTCAGATTGAACGTGAAAAGCTCCTGAAACTGAAAAAGGAGCTGATCAGCTGAGCAAGTAGGGTAAAACTGTTGCTAACCAGAAGAGCTTCACATGCTCGTGTATGATCAGAAACATAGAAACCCTCAACTTTGTTATATCATTACTTTTATAACACGCATTTAAATCTTATCAAGAAGAAGCTGTCCTTATACGTTAAACCTTCCTATATGTAAGCTCTATGTCCATGAGCTGAGCTCACCTGCAACACAGTCCTCATATGCTTAGGGTAATCTGCATTAAAAACCATAGGCTGGCCTAATCATCACAAGCCCCTGTTAGCTTATTGGGAATAGTCTTTTCTCTTCAAAGTACTAATCACATAGCCTTCAAAAAAAAAATTCAAAATCTGTGTTTTTATCCCTCTCTTTTTCTTGGTCTTGAAGAGATTGAAGCGAAAGGAAAAAGAAAAAGGGTCATGGGGAAAGTGAAAGCGTATGTGCGGATGTGTGTTGTTCCAGGAGCAGCAATTATAGGGTTAAAGAACAGTGGACCCCACACATCATTTCTTGTTTCTTTCTGATTGGCCAATAGAGAATATTGGTATCCGGTCAAAGCAGGCCAGAAGGACATGTTGGTCAGGAGAAACAAAGGACCACCTTTCAAGATCTCCTGAAATCAATTGTGGGGATTTTGGGGGGCACCGTTGCAAATTTCTCCTCTCTTTTTTTCTCTCCTTTTTATACGTGATGATGATTCATAGTTATCATCATTTTTTTTTTCTGGAGTCCAGATCTTCTGTTCAGTTTTATGGTATCTTATTATATCCAATAAATCTCAGCCATTTATTTATGTAAGTTCCGCGTGAGTCCCGTATAAATAAATGTGAGTCCCGTATAAATAAATGCGAGTTCTGCAGAAATAAATGGCTAAAATTTACTGAACACTATAAGACACCATAAAATTAAACATATGCTTTATTTTAGTGATTCAATTTGTGAAAATAATGCAATTTTCTGTTAAAATCTCCTTAAAAATGAAATTCTAAATACATGAATGTACGTAGAGTGGAGTGTAGTTTACAAGCAAAAGATTCTTATGCCATCTAAGGAATTCACCATTTATACGTATATAACCATTGAATATAACTTTGAAGCTTTGAGATCTCTTTGAGTTTATAATGCACTCTAAACAAGAATTCATTTCTAAAAGACAATAGTTCAGATTCTACTAATATCAAGTCACTCGGTTGTAAGTGATTTCCATAATTAGAGAAGATGTAAATGTAATTGTGATAGTTAGGATGTAATTTAAAACCTCGATGTGTGTTATAGTAAGATGGGTAGGATTAGTTTTGATCCCTTTTTCCTAATCATTTTGTTACAGAAAGGGTTCAAACTGAACTTGCTGCTAAGAAGACTGGAGTTGTTTTTGGCCAATTTTGACATTCATAAAGTCTCTGACGAGTCCTGGTTTTGTGATGTCTTTGTTGCTGCTGAAATCGATCTCATTTCTCATCAGCTTAAGTGCAGTTGACATGTTTGGTCGAAGCCCACATTTCTCCTGTACACAGAGCAGATCAACCTTGAGGAATCGAGTCGCTTCAGCTTCTGCAAAATTTCCTTCTAACAATGGATCCACCAACTGCAGAAGCATGTCATTCTTGTACATGTCCCATGCCTGCACCCACCATACATTCCATAGAAATAAACTTATATGTTTAGATATTTGTGAATATCATTTTTTATCAATCTAATGAATTTTTAGCTTTGTCTTAAACTTGCCAATTGGCATACATATGTAACATGGTACCTTGTCTACTAGGAAGTGCTCTCCAAGCTCCAAGTCGAAATCAATGGCTTTCCTTCCACTGACAATCTCAAGAAGCAACACTCCAAAGCTGTACACATCTGATTTCCTTGTCAAGTGACCAGAGAATGCGTATTCTGGGGCAAGATACCCTCTTCAGAACAAATAAAAACACCATTCAGTAACCTGTATGACCAGAAAAATGCAAAGTCGTGGCAAGTAGAAATTTAGATTCAGGAAAGTTTCTCCACTTACAATGTACCGGCGACCCTTGTACTTATGCGACTGATATTCTCTGGAAACAACTTGGAGAGACCGAAATCTGAAATTTTAGGAGTGAACTTATGATCCAGAAGGATATTGCTAGCTTTTATATCTCGATGAACTATACAGGGATTGATCTCCTCATGGATATGTGCGAGTCCTTGAGCTACACCGATCGATATGTCTCGTCGTACTTTCCAACTTATGAACATATTGTCGAATGTTGTTGTGTTACGAGGATCTGAAGACTTTGTACTTAAGGTACGAGACAGATTGCCATTTTCCATGTAATCGTAGACAAGAATTCTGAAAGGACCATTGATACATCCACCACGAAGGTTTACAAGGTTTTCATGGCTAATGCTGGACATTGAAGCTATCTCGGACATGAATTCTCTTTCTCCTTGTTTTGATTCTGCAGATAGAACTTTGACAGCTACAACTTGCCCGTCTTGGAGTCTTCCCTTTACACCAAAAACCAAACCACACAAACATCATTAACATATACCAGAAGTTTCAGATTCAAGTACGAGAATATGACGGTATCTTGTACCTTATAAACAGATCCGAATCCACCTTCTCCAATTTTAGTTGATGGATGGAAGGAATTGGTGGCAGCTTCAAGTTCAGAAAATGAGAATTCATTAACGTTTGGAAGATCTGGCATACCTGTAAATCAAGATCTGTGGTCACATAGTGTGAAAATGTAATGAAGTCAATTCGATACCACTTGATAGATTGAGCCATCAGGATTGAAAATCATTTCATTGGAAGAGAAGAACATCAATAATTTTTTGCACCAACCAACTTCTTCCGACAAGATTGGACCCATTACAGAGACTTCCTAGCATATAACCACTACCTGAGCAGTGAACAACATTAAATTCTCCATTTCCAGATGCAACTTGACGAATATATAAGTGCAAAAACTGAAGTTGAAGAAACTTAGCAATTTGTCATGTTCATTTATCTCAATACATCAAAAGGTGACCCCATTAGAGATATTTAGTTAATATCTTACAGTAACTAAACACACTTTAACCGTATCAAGTAATAGGTTCTTTGAACATGTAACTAACCAACTTCTTTTTCTTTTCTTTTTTTCATAAATTATAGTTCTTGCAACCCAAACTCATAAGTAAAACACAGTACGTTAAAGGGGGTTCAGGGACCCTGAAGAGAAAATAGCTTCTCAGATTCTGCAACTTCTTGGACATGAATGGATGGAGAGTGTTTTGAATAATGCAAATAAACAAACAAACCTAAGCTCGGAGAGCAATCGTCACCAGCTGAAATCTTGTACGAGGAAGAAGAGAAGCAGTACTTGAAGCTGAAGCAAGAGTAAGAAAACAACTTATTAACAGAAGAGCTAGAGGAGCTACTGCTTCGTGTTCTTATTCTTTTCTTGACCCTCCTCAAGGGTGAAAAGCTCTCAATATCCATTTTCCAACAAACTCGGTGCAATTCAGAAATTCAAATTACGAGAGTATAGTAAAGAGGAAGAGATAGAGATGAGGGTAAGACATAGACATGTATATATACATAAATGCACATGATAAGGATTTGTCGTAAGATGGTTCCAATACATGTCACATTACGTAGGGCGGCGCAGTGTGGCATTATTGATTAAATTGTTTCTTAAGAAAGTCTACAAGCAAGCATTTGTGTGCCATGTTGACTTTCTTGATGGAGGCCAAACTAATCACTGTATATGTGAACCCAATAATTGGACTTGGGATTTGGGTAAATTATAAGAAATGTATAAGTCTTTGTCTTTTACTAAATTAAATTTTGATGTGAGGTGAGAATGCTTCAACTTGGTTTCGAGCGGCTTGAGTTTACTGATTAAGCCATCATGTTTGGAATCAATTCTTTGGAACTCTCTGTTTTAAGCTACTGTATTATTAATTAGTTTGCTAATTGAGTACCTTTTTTTTTATTGTCCACGAGTATTTTAAGAGAGTTTCAATTATGGTAAAACACCTTTAAATCATTCACACCCAGATTAATCCCCGCTCGAGCCGAGTAAGTCCCTTATCGGAGGTAAAGTTCTGATCTCAAGTTTTAAACGACTGCATACATGAGGGAGGTTCGAACCTGCAACCTCACTTAAACAAAAAAAATCCTTTATCAACTCACTTGCGCCTTTGAAGTTATTGAGCACCTTATTATTAGGATTTGAGAGAAAAGTTCCTTAACAATCCACATAAAGATTAGAAATAACCCCTCCTTATATGGTTTGACCATCATTCAAAGAATTGGAATGGGAAGAGGAACGTACCAGTCATTAATTAGTTATACATCTCAAGCCGTTTTTAATCAAAACCAATTTTGGTAGGATTGAACAAAGAATTGAGGGTCTAATAAGTGGAGAATTAGATGAAATAACATGTAACTTTTAATTAAGATGGATGTGATGACCTCGCATATTATGCGGCAAGTCCATTCAAAGTAAATGCTAGTCAAGCTTAAGAACAAGTCCTCTTTTAGTTGATCTCTTAGCAGCCCCAATGACCAAATCCAAGTCCTTGTATCTCCTTATCTCTAGGAAGGACTCTCCTATGATATACAATAAATGAGCTTTCAAACATGTGTTTCACTTATTTTTCAGAAGACCTTTATTAATTTGATTTATTAAAAATTAGAATATTAAAAAAATTCACATTCGTAGGTGATTTTAGCAAAAATTAAAATATAATTTGCACAAATAAACAAATTTATATGGCCAATCCAAATTAATTTTAATAAAAAAACGACAATGTTATTATATATATCATTGATCTAAAAATAAATCCATTTTATTGAAAAATAGTAAGAGATTTTTAAATTAGATGAGCAATAGATCTCACATATAAAGAATTCTTAATAAAATAAATAAATAGAAATTTACTAAAAATTTTAAATATTTTTATACCACAAGATACTTTAAAATAATTTAAAATAATAAACATAATTTTAAAACTAAATAATAATATGTAGCATAATTTTATTTTATATTCAAACATTACAACACATAGTAATAAGAAACAATCCTCAAATTTAATGTATGCATTTAATTTGCCTAATTTCACCCCTTTTTTGCATGAAATTCATAAAGTTTAATTAGTAATTACAAGTTGGCTTTCCTCTAATGAAATGGATAATCTCTGACCCACCTAACCAAAGACATATCATTGCCTCAATCACAAGCTTGTTGTGCCCTATGACCAGGAGAAGAGATTTCAAGTCAAAATTGGTGTCTTGTTTTCTACACTTGAGCCTACATTTAATGCTATGTTTTGAGTCTTTTGACACAGATCCAATCCAAGTCCTGACCATGCATGCATGTTCAGACAAAAATATAAGAATTCCCACGTTTTAAAATACCATAGTTCATGTAACGATCTTCAAATCATTAAGGCTTACTTCGTTTTTCAAGATGGGAATTATTGATTTGGAAGTCCATTTTATCGCCTACTCGACTTTTCTAATTACCTACTATAGTCTTGGATAAATTAATTGTGGTGAATGAATACGTTACCTCTAGACAGGGCCGTTCCTATCGTTTTATAGGCCCGGGGCGAAATAAAAAAAAGGCCCTAATAAATCGGACGAAATAAAAAAAAAAGTCCTAATAAATCGGACGAAATAAAAAAAAGGCCTTAATAAATCGGACAAAATAAAAAAAGGCCCTAATAAATCGACAATACACTTAAATTTTATGAAACATAAATGACTTAATTTATAAGTGTACATACTCAACCAAATATTAAATGATCATAACATCAACTAATAATATCTTATAACTATCATTAATAATAAAATAACTAAAAATAACAACAGTAACAACAAAATAGGAGCCTTTATTGGGTTTGTACTGTTGTCTTACAAAGTGACGCAAGCTAACCTTAAAGTCATTAGCTGTGTCACTTCTTAGAGTTTAGATAGGGACCTTTAAAGTAGGGCCCCTCTCATAAATGACACTAACGTTATAGTGTTATTAATATTAAAATCCTTACTTATTAGCTAACTTGGGAAGGTATAAATTAAAAAAAAAAGTTAGTTAATGTTAGTTTAGAGAGGGGGCCTTGGGGCCCCCTCTCATAGTGGGGCCCTGGGCGGGTGCCCTGCTGGCCCCTGCCCAGGGCCGGCCCTGCTCATACAGTAAACATAGAATGAGCACATTCAAGAGAGACCTTAAGGAACTATATTCCTCTGAAAGTTACTGAAATCCTAAAAACATATGGCGAGTTAACAATAAATTAAATATTTCTCAGCAAACTATTACTTTTGATTCTTGTATGAAAAAGAGAAGAAAAAACAAGAACTTCTATGAAAACAACTCTTTTGACTACCTGTATCAAAGTTCTAAACAAAATAACAGGCATATTTCATCTACCCAAAACCACGGGCATAATTCAACCTCCTAAAGCATTGTTTTAAAAAGAGAAAATCTTCCCATGCGTAACCTGTATGGAACTCGTTATGAGGAGAATGATTAAAGTTGGTACACTGATCCTTCGCTTGAATCTGCAAATGGTGCAGAACCTTCAATTGTGATGGCTAAAAGCAGTAACGCCTGAGGTAACGTCCAACTTCTGATCAACAGAAACACTATGAATTTATGGT
>JANSVB020000066.1:60010-76595 GCA_025504935.2 Erythroxylum haughtii
GGCGCTACAAGGAATGCAAGTTACTCAGATCAATTTACGGGTTAAAGCAAGCTGGGAGACAATGGAACAAAGAGCTATCCTCTAAATTTTCCTCAATGGGTTTTACTAAATCTAAAGCAGATCACTGCTTATTCACTAAAGGCACAAAAGATGCCTTCATGGCAGTAATCATATACGTTGATGACATCTTAATTACAGGGGTAGATGAAGACCAAATGGAAGCAGTGAAGAAGATTTTAAATGCAAAATTCACTATCAAAGATCTGGGCTATGTAAAGTTTTTTTTAGGAATTGAAATAGCAAGAGGAGAGAATGGAATGATGCTTACACAGGGCAAGTACATTCGGGACATCCTGAAGGAAAACAATTTGCTGGACTGCTCCCCTTGTGCAACACCCATAGTCCCTGGTATGAAATTGAACATTGAAGAAGGTGAGCTACTTTCAAAACCAGAAGAATACCTAAGATTGGTGGTCAAATTACAGTATTTGGGGGTTTACAAGACCCGGCATTACGTATGTTACACAACAACTCAGCCAGTTTATGAGTCACCCTAGATTACCGCACTGGGAGGCAGCTAAAAGAGTGTTGAAATACCTTAACGGGACCCAAAATTTGAGGATTTTTTACACAACAGAGGAAACCCCTCACTTGATGGCATACTCCGACTCGGATTGGGGAAGCTGTGTCTTCTGCCGACGCTCTTTGACGGGCTTCTGTGTGTTCCTCGGTTGATCGCTAATCTCTTGGAAAACAAAGAAACAATCGACAGTTTGTCGTTCCTCGGCTGAATCAGAATACCGAAGCTTAGCCTCGATCACCTGCGAGCTGAAATGGATAACCCAGTTGCTCCAAGATTTCCAGATCTAGGTCAAGAAACCCATACCTTTATTTTGTGACAACCAAGCGGCCATCCACATCTCGAAAAATCCGGTCTTCCATGAGAGGACGAAGCATTTAGAGATCGACCTTCATCTGGTTCGGGACTGCGTGAACATAGGGTTTCTCAAGTTGACGCACGTGAAGACCACCTAGCAACTTGTAGATCTATTTACAAAGGCTCTTCCCGCACGCGTGTTTTGGAGTCTTGCTTTTCAAATCGGGGTCGTTGGTTTTCCACCAAACCATCGATTTGAAGGGGGCGTGATAGAAGGTGATAGAAGACCCAGATAGATAACTCTCTAGAAAACTCAATTATCCTGGGCTAGTTACAAAGCCATTTTCGGCCCACTGTTTTGATATTTGTTTTATTTTTGTCTGCTCATGTACATAGCCTCGCATCACAGCCTGTCATTGTACCTAGCACAGAATAAATGGCCTCTGTACAACTGTCTGATTTGGTAGTTTATTTTTCCTTGATTCTAAGGTACCTGACCAATAGTATAGAGTTGTGAGATGTTTAAATAATTGTCTAAAAGCTCAAATACATTAATGAAAGCATTCTCTTTCCTCACCTACGACTACTCTTTGCTTTATTTTACAATAGCAATACTTTACCCATGGCAGCCAACGAAACCAACGATGAGGTTGATCACTGGTAAAGCAACGTAAAAACATTTCAATTGTGCAATTGACGATCTCTGTTTGGCCATCACTTTGGGGATGATAAGCTGAGTTGAAAACCAATTTCATCCTGCCAAGGCGGAACAACTTCGTCCAAAAAGAACTCGTGAAAATGACATCACGACCACTGAAAATAGTCTGAGGTAAACCATGCAACTTAAAGACATCATCAAAAAAATAAGTGGGCAACACTAAGGATGAGCAAGAGCCAACAAATGAGCATACTTGGAAAAATGGTCTACCACCACAAGAATAAGAGTTTTCCCTTGTGAGTTAGGAAGATGAAATCTATAGAGACATCTGACCAAATCTGCATTGGCACTGACAAAGGTTGTAGAAGACCAACTAGATGTAAGTGTTCTGTTTTATATAATTGACAGATCATTGTACGAATTGCTGTATTACTTCCCTATTTTGAGAATATTGGAGAAGGATCATTAATCAACTTTTCCTTTACATTCTTTTTATAAGATGTTTTTGTGATTTCAATTTGTAATTTTTTGGTTATAAATGAGCAATTTTTATAGATTATTTCAAGACTTGCCTTTATTTTTAAGTTATATATAACCAAATATTTAAAGTTAAGGTAAATTACATTAATTTTTCAAATATTTACAATTTTAAATTAAAATATTTTTAAAAAATCACCATCTTAGAAATTATTACATCATTAACTTAACTTTTTGAGGATGATAATTAAAAGATAAAATTTTCAAATAAAAAGATAAAATTTCCAAATAAGCAGTGATTGAACCTTCAACCCTAATCTATAATTATGTAATCTCTCTTCCCAATTTCACCTACAGCTATTAAAACAATGTCTTTTCACTACCTAACCAAAAATATACACACACGCACAATATATATGTATAAATGAGTCAACTGCAAAAAGAGGAAAAAGAGGGTAGGTGGCTCCCGTCTCAAGCACCAACAAATAAATGATATCAGCTTGTATATACAGACCTAACACACACACCACACCAACCCTCTTACCCATCAGCTTGTATATACAGACCTAACACACACACCACACCAACCCTCTTACCCATAAACCTCTCGTTGAGATCTCTATTGCTTTTGTCTCTATGGCGTTTTCTTCTCTTTCTTCCAAGCCCTTCAACGGCTCTTCCTCCTTGATCTCTCGGCCGTCTGATCTCCGGAAGCTATCTATTTCCACCGTTCAAGTCTCGGTCCGCCCTCGGCAACCCAAGCAGTTCCGTAAGTCCCTGTTCTTATGCCGTAATTTTTGTTAGTGCCCTCTCTCTAAGAATCGGTAAAGATCTCTGCTTTCTGTAAGAAGGTTGTATTGGTTAATGAGTATATTCCTGATATTTGGTTACTGAACTTTGGCAAGAAGAGATCACGAGTTGACTTTCTGTTTGTGCATAGCAGAGATACATGCAGCTGGAAGTACATTTGGAAATTATTTTCGTGTAACAACATTTGGAGAGTCTCATGGAGGTGGCGTTGGTTGTGTAATTGATGGATGCCCTCCCAGGATCCCCATTTCAGAAGCTGATTTGCAAGTGGACCTTGATAGAAGGTAATTGATTTGTTCATCAAGGTGGAAATTTCCGGCCTTTTGCTTTGGAACGTGATGTTGTTCTTTTCCTGAGAATCAAGTTTGTTCCTTTATGTTATGACTCATAAATGTCGGACTTTGATCTTTATGTTGCACATATTCTTCAAAAGTAATGGTAGTTAAAACTTGCAGGAGGCCAGGTCAGAGTCGAATCACCACTCCGAGAAAAGAGACTGATACATGCAAAATATATTCAGGTGTATCTGAAGGTTAGTTTTTGGTTTCCTTCACCATTTCCTGTCATGTACTCCTTACAACTTGTGTTCCCTATTGATGACCTATTAATGGTACATTCTCTACAGGACTAACTACCGGAACTCCTATCCACGTATTTGTCCCAAATACTGATCAGAGAGGACACGTGGGTAGTTTTTGTGCTTGAGGATTTTACTTTTCGTGTGTGTGATTTTGTAGTACAGGAAAAATGCTGGGTATTAATTTTGTTGATTAGTATATTTACGGTATCATTCTTGCAAATGTTTCTTGATGAATTAAGGTCGACTCCTAATTTAAGAGGTCTAGGGATGTTTGAAAATGAGAAATTGGGACTTGCTATAGGTTGATTGTTTAGCCTAATTTTGGGGATAACATTGATAGAATATATCAGCTGTACGATTGGGTTGAAACACTTGTTTAAGGTGATATTGGCTGGTTATAGTACAAGTTACTTTAGACAGGTATCGTGATATTCAGAAACATTGTTGAAAGTTAAATATTGTCTTGCAGTTTCAAAGTTCCTTATGAAGTTTCAATAATGTTAGATTTTACAATTTTCAGGACTACAAGGAAATGTCAATAGCTTATAGGCCTTCCCATGCAGATGCGACTTATGACATGAAGTATGGTGTCAGAGCAATTCAGGTACTATTACTAAGCATGCAAAATTTTAACATATGAACTTATTTATCTCAACTTATCAACGTCAGCACGTCTAGGAAATGCATGTTCAATGCCTAATTAATATGAAGTTCAATTTGTAACTGAAGGGTGGGGGTAGATCTTCTGCAAGGGAAACTATTGGAAGGGTCGCACCTGGAGCTCTTGCAAAGAAAATTCTCAAGCAATATGCAGGAACAGAGGTGTGTTTATTTCTTTTATTTTCTATACTTTTAGTAGTAGATGAACTCGGAAGTTGAGAAAGGAGCCTGAACCAAACACTCTTGGAATCCTAGTTCCTTATATTTTAAGGTTTACCTGTTTGATTGGTTTCGAAACATAAGAAGGTTATCTAGTTTTTCGTTGGTGATGGATTGTTAATATATTTGAGTACACTTGATGCACCTAATGAGTGAAGCTGGATGTTCCAATAGGTAAATGAACTTAGTATTTTGTTTGTATTTGATTTAATGTTCACTTCCCACATAAAGTTCGTTTGTTATTTTGTTTGTCTACCAATTGGACACAAAGAGCCAGTAAATTTCCACGATTAATCTGATTTGCGAGCAGAAACATGTCATTTACTTGACATGCTGGAATTTCCTTTATTTGATTTGTCTTTCTTTTCTTTCTGCCTTCAGATTCTTGCCTATGTCTCACAAGTCCATAAGGTTATACTTCCAGAGGATAGAGTTGATCCTTACTCTCTTACACTTGATCAGGTATATTTGCTGGTTTAGTTCTTTTTTTGCCATATTTTTCTCTCCCCTGCGCTCTTAACCTAACTTTAGTTCATGATTCATTCATAGATAGAGAGCAACATTGTCAGGTGTCCAGATCCTGAATATGCGGAAAAGATGATTGCCGCCATTGACACCATACGTGTTAGAGGGGATTCTATTGGTGGTGTGGTCACGTGTATTGTTAGGAACGCTCCTCGTGTAAGTAGCAATATTAGAACGTTCTACGTGTGTTTGTGTGTGAGTTTTAAATGCCCTGGGGTAATCACAATCGAATGATGTTATTGTTTGTTAGGGGCTTGGTTCACCAGTGTTCGATAAACTTGAAGCTGAGTTGGCTAAAGCTGTTATGTCATTGCCTGCAACGAAGGGCTTTGAATTTGGCAGTGGATTTGCAGGTTAATAACCTACTGGATTTCAAGTGACAACTTGTAAACATAACCGCACATCAAAGTTTTTCCTTATAATCCTTGCAGGTACTCTTTTGATGGGGAGTGAACACAATGACGAGTTTTTCACAGATGAGTATGGGAGAATCCGTACTAGAACTAATCGTTCTGGTGGAATTCAGGTTCATATACACCGTATTGTGTCTTAAGATAGTGTTCTGCCATAACTTCTTGTTTACCGAGTCTCCAAATGACACATTCCTTTATTGAACAGGGAGGCATATCCAATGGTGAGATCATTAACATGAGAGTAGCTTTCAAACCCACAGCCACCATTGGTGTAAGTTTGATCTTCCATTCCAATCTCCAGAGTCCATGACTGTCGTGTCCTAACTCCTATTTTTTCTTCCATTTGTCTTGCTATTTCAGAAGAAGCAACATACAGTTACTATAGATAAGCAAGAGATCGAACTAATAGCTCGTGGTCGTCACGATCCTTGCGTTGTCCCTCGAGGTAATTCTCATGACCATAACTTGTCACCCTCACCCTTCCAAGTTTTGAGCTTTCAACTTACAACGCCATGGAGATTGCTTTAGTTGTCTGATGCATTTTATGATTAACCGGAATTACATCTCAAGAACCGATATCACGTCCGTGAAATCTTCCGAAATTGAACAGAATATTTCTATTGTAATGTTGGTGCAGCTGTTCCTATGGTGGAGGCTATGGTGGCCTTAGTGTTAGCGGACCAATTGATGGCTCAATATGCTCAATCTTATCTATTTCCCATTAATTCGGAGCTACAAGAGCCATTGGCAAAGCCAAAGGTCGACCTTCCAAACAATGTGGCAGTTTGATGCTTGACAAAGTGGCAGTTTGATGCTTGACAAAGTGGTTGTAACATAATTTTTATTGTTCATTTCGTGTATTCTTCATAGTCGGTGACAAGTGAGATGCTACCCATGTTTGTGGAAGTAAAAAAATTTCCAAGGCTTTAATAGCTTTTAAAGAATAAAGTCATTTACCTTTTTGTGTTAATCAGTTTTTAAACATTTTGGATGAGAAGAATGAAGACTGAAGAGAGCTGAGTGTTCATTGAAGTTGTAGAATTTTTGTTTTGTTTAGCAATTTGATATAGGTTATGTTAGTTCTTACAAATTTTGATTAATTATTTTATTTAAACTCGTTCGGTTCGAGTTGACATTCTTTACCGAATTCAATAATAAATTAGTTGAACTCGAGCATATTCATTATTAACAAACTTAAATTATATCTCTAGAATACTTATAACATCGTTGAATTATTCGTAATTTTCTTTATGAGAATAAATTATTAATGGAATTTAAAACTTAATTATGTAACAAATAATTTGTCAAAGTCCCCTACTTCAAACTAAATGCATCAGAGTCCATGTTGTTGATATGATTTTGTTTGTACTTATTCTTTACATTTTGGTTCTTCAAACAAATATTGGATCATCTTATGTTTTCAGGACAATGTGTGTCTTCACACGGTGCACTGGACTAGGCTTTAAACTTGTTGCTGTATGTGATTCATATTAATCAAACTCTTAGTTAGCCTTATAGTTCGCCCATTTTGGCCCGGTTCGGTTTTGTCGAGTCTAAAATTAATAAACAAAATTAAATGGAATGAATTTTGAATTAAAATTCTTTATTAAAAAATAAAATAAATTGTTAACCTAAAAATTTTAAATCAACTAAACTTTTCTTAAAAATTTGAATTAATTAAAGTCGATGGCTTAAATTGATCAAGTTTCGTATTAAACTCATACTTAGAACAATTTCATATATGAATTAGAGTGTATGTCTTGTTTTATTTTTTTAATAATAGTAATCTTTAAGGTTATGTTTAGTCAAGGGTTTATTATTTGAAATGAAGGTTTATAATAAAATGAGATGGAAGAGGAGAGTTTCATATAACATCTTATTTCATCTTAAACAGTAAAAATGAAAAACCTCCGATTTGGAGGATTTAGAATGAAATGTACAATGATAAACAATATTACACTATATTACATTATAAACCCTTCATCCAAATAACATTTCACTATATTATATTATGAATTCTTCTATCCAATTTTCTAATATTACATTTATTTACGTTCTATTTCATTATAAATCATTCAATTTTATTCTATTAAAAACTTTACGTACAACCAAACATAGCCTAAATGCATTTCTAATAAATCACTTAGTGCATTCAATAGTTAATACAAACATTATATGTATATATGTTTGAGTGTGTGTGTGACAATACATAGATTAGCAAACATGTGACCTTATAAAATCACCTTTATCCAATATTTTGTAATATTATCTTCTACTAATTTAAGTCAAATTATAAATAATATTAATCAAATTCCTTATAAATCGCCTATATATAAAGTTATTGAGCTAATTAATCATAAATCTAAGTCATATCATCGATGTATTTTAATAGCTTTACACAATAATCTCTTAATAGGTTTAAACAATAATCACACTAATATAGATAAAATTAAGTACATAAAAATTACAAATATAACTAAAGATTTATAATTTTATATTTGATCCGGTTATAAAATAAAAGATTAGTTACTTCTTATTAGAAAAAAATCAACATTTTAAAAACCGGGCTGAAAATTAAACCGATAAAACAAGCACTTTAAGGTTTAAAAGATCCAATTGGTATTAGATTGTCATAAAATCAGCTAAAAATTAAATAATTTGACATATAATTAAATGATATTCGAAGAATATGAAGTTTAATGGAAAAAAAGATTGTTAAATGAAAATTAATTCATTTAATTTAGTTTATAAGAGTTTATTAATTTATTAAAATTGATCGATTAATTAATAAATTTATCATTTTTAATAACAATAATTATCAAAGTATGTTGTTATTTTGTCTTGAAATTGTGGTAGATCCGATGACAACCTGATTCGATAAGCTCGCAGTACGACCCAAATTGAATAAAAACGAAAATTTGTTTTGGAAGCGAAGGGCGCGATGTGAATATGTTTTGATAAGAAAAAAAAACATAATTATAAAAGGGATCTATCTGTATCGTTTTTCTTCATAGTGAAAATACTCTCTCTGTTATTGGTCGAAGATGTAGGCATCATTGGTCAAATCTCGTTAATTTTTTTTGTCGTTTTCTTTATTTTCGGTGCTTTTGTGATTGTGCGTGTGATTATTATCGCGATTTGTCCTACAAAGTAAACTGAACTAAAAAGTTGATTGGTTCAAGATTTTCATCGTTGAACCAACCGAACAAATTGATTTTTTTAATTGTTAAAAAAATTAACATGTTTTCTAAAAAAAATAATTTCCAAATCATCGTAACATAACACCTAACTTAACGACCACGTACCCACCATGCATGGAATTATTATTTTGGTTAGGTTACGTTTAGCCTAACAGAAACTAATTAATCTATAGTTAAGGATGTGTTAAGTTGGTAGTTATGATAGATTAGACTACACCTGAAGTTGGTTTAGAGACACAAATGTACACATATACACACCAACGAAGAAGACAGCCTGGGATGGGCGACCAAACAAGACAATAGAAAAGAACAAAACATAACGTACGTTATAATAAACTCATTAAAAAAATAATTATTGTATTAAATTACGAGATTATGATCTAATAGAAAGCTGACAAAACTTAACATTCCCATGCCTCTTGCCAATATTATATTTTTAATAACGACATTTCACCTAAAAAAATCGATTTATAAATAATAAATTAATGGATCATTATTTATTTATTGGGTTAATTATAGTTTTTTTTATAATATTGTTTAATTATCACATTATTCTTTTTGTTATATTTTATTAGTTTTTTTAAACGGAATAACCAACAACTGCTATCATTTGGATGTGCACGAAGTAAACCTCCGAATTGACGCAATAATATTTTATTAATTCATAATTTTAAGATAATTTTTGTATTATAATTTAAGATGACAAAAATAAATAGACTAAAACTAGAGAGAATTATGTGATATTATACTTTTAATAAGTAATAAATTCCATAACATGATGATTGAAATTAAAAATATCAAATTATAAAAAGTTTAAGCTTATTTTATTTTATCACCTTGAATTTCTTATATTTTAAAAATTATCGCTTATTTTTATTTTATTACTTAACTATAATAATATTCTTTTCGTTAGATATAATTAATATGTTGTTAATTCATAATTTTAAAATGAGATTATATTAGAACTTAAGAATTATAATACTATTCTTTTGAATTAAAATAGATAAAGATAAATAAATAGGAAATAAATAGAGGGAATTATGTGATAGCTAAATAATATCACTAATAGTTTTTAGAATATGAAAATTAAAATGAAAAAGAATATTATACTACAAGAGGTTAAGTGTGTTTAATTAGTATATAATCCCTATAAATTTCGGTTTTTCAATATTGAGACAATTGTTAAGCAATTGTTACATTTACAAGATGAAGATACTCTATTAAATGTGTAACCTTATCAAAAAAAATAAGGTTAAGAATATAATTGTAAGAGATAGACTAAAAATTATTCGTATTAATAAAAAATTGAGAGAGACAATTTATATATTTTTGATATATTAAAAAGACACACTCTAACTATCCAGGGAGAAGATGCGAGAAAATAATATTTAAAATCTGTAAGAGGAGAAAAAGAAGGTTAAAAAAAATCGAAAGGAAGTGATTAAGACTGATACGATTATGATAGAACTTATCTAAAATATACCTGTAATAAAAAAGCTTTGACATACTAAAATACAAATAAAGAATCTTACTTTGAGCTTTTTTTGTTAATTTGTATTACTTATTTCCTAGTTAGTTAACTTAGGTATGCGATGTTTCAGTATGTCTACTCAAAGGTACACCATGTTTGGTACAACATAAAAGTGTGATTCCGATACTTTAGGCCTTTCTTTTCACGAAGATTAATCAACATAAAATATAGAGTTATATGCTACTTTAGCACCAAAAACTATAGCTTTGCTTTTGCTTTTACTCCTATAAGGTGAAATGCCTTTTAATCATCATCACCTTTATAAATTGAAAATTAAAGGACTTGTGGCTCAAAATAAGCACATTTGATTAAGGGGTTCAAAAGGATACGTTGAAAAGGATTCATATCAAGAAAGCTTTAGGGTTGATAAGACTTAAAGAGTAAGAAATGTAGGACTCTAGGGTTTTTCCATAATTTAAGCTATAAGAACCAACTTTATTGAACCCTAATTTAAGCTATAAGAATCAACTTCATTAGGATGAATAAAATATTTTTCTACTAATAAATATTTAACATAAAATATGATAATATAACATACTTAAATTCAATTTATAGAAATCCAAGAATATAAGATTTTCTATAATAATTATAAGAATTGACTTTATTAATACTTGTTAAAGTTATAATAATTATATAATTTTAATAAATTATTTTGATGAATTAATATATTCAAAATAAGATAATAAATAAGATATAAGATATGATCTTCTTTTCTAATTATGATATTTTTATCATATTTTATTAAATTTTATTTATATATTTATATAACTTTACATAAATGCGGATGAGATTTAACTTAAACTGAAACGAAGATTTGATATTCCAAATCATGTGGTTGCATGAGGATGAAAAATGGTCGGTCAGGAGTCCGTGCATAATTATTTGAAAAGCCAATTCAAGCGGAGTGATTTGTCTTGTTATATATTCATCTTTTGTTGACTTGATGTTTGATTAGACACGATCAGAGGGCTGTGATTGTGATTTCACTTTTGCTTTTTGACTGCTTCTTCTTCTTTACCTTCTCTCTGGTCATTCTCAGGTCGGTAAGAAGAGACGAGCGAGCGAGCGAGACGAGAGCACAGGTGCTTTTCGATTCTCATACCCAACAGCTTTTGATCTTAACGTATGTTTTTAGGATGCTACTTTGGACAAGTTCGTTGTCATGTTCCTATGGTGCTACAGATTATTAACCGTTTGCACTTTTGTTGCTCTCAAGATACCATTTTTCTAGAAAGAGTTAGAAGTAAAAATTAAGCATAATTTTTTTTTATAAAAGGAAAAACTAGTACAAACTACAGAACAAATCGGGGAAGACAAATTTCCGCTTGATCCTCAAGTAGGATCCGGTGGCACCCAATAGGTGTAGTAGCCAGAAAAGTCACTCCGTCTGTCAAATGCCCAGCGTAATGAGCAAGTCAGTCAGTACAATGGTTGCTCTCTCGATAAATAAGTCTATGAACAACAGTCCAGTTCTTAAAAAGCAGCAGATGAATGCTCTGAACAATAGGATGGAGGGACCTAGAGCGGCGGTCAGAGGAAGAGAGGATATCAAACATTGTCTTGGAATCAATCTCCAGTTCGATGCGACGAAAGCCTTGGGATCATGCGAGTGAGAGACCGATAAAGACCTCCCATAGCTCTGCTGTCAACGCTGAGCACCGGCCAATCTTCTGAGCAAAGCCGCCAAGCTATTGGCCGCCACTATCCCGAAGAAGATCGCTAGCAGTGGCTGAAGGCAATGTGTGCTGGCTAGAACTATCAGTATTAAGCTTTATCCACCCTGGGGGAGGTGTGCTCCATCCTATGAGTTGCTTGTGTCTCGTGCGAGAACCTGTAGAATGTCAAAAAGGGTTCGACTTAGACGGGTCAATTTTAACTGGCTAAAATCGGGTTAATTGGATTGACCATGGCTTAAATAAGGTCGTGAGTTCGAGCTTTCCTCGTGTATGTAACTGTTTAAAATTTGGAGCCAAAGCTTTGTCTCTCGTAAGGGACCTATCCTGCTCGAATGAGGATTAATTTGGGTGTGAATGACTTAAAAGTATCTTCCCATAGTTGAGATCCTTTTAGGACACCTCGTAGAAAAAAAAACGACATTACTTTTAAAAAAATTTAAAAAAACATATGGTAAGTTGGTCAACTCATGGTCAAGTCACCGGCCGACCCAGGATATTGACATCTCTATATACCATCAACCAAGTTTCGCTAACATGCGAGATTTAAAGAAATCCAATAATATATAAACTTACTCTTAATTGCCAAAGAGACTATTTATGATACACTTATATGAAAAAAAGGACATTTGCATATACATATTAAAATAAATAATAATAATAATAAATAATGCATATAATATAATTAGTGAATAGAAAATTATAATTTTAAAGAATAAAACTTGTTTATTTTATAATAATAATAATAATAATAATCACTAATAATTACTAATTGCTAATCATGTTATTAATATGGGAAATGGGTTGCTTTCTTGTTTTATTGATCAATATGCCAAATTTCAAAAGTAGACAGAGAAGTTAGAGGTAAAAAATGCATATTTTCATAATTAGTAGGTATTGATTGTTATTATTACTATTTATATTAGTAAATAATTCTTGGACATATAATTGATTCTATTTTATTACTTACAAATAGTTAATATGTAAAATAATTATCATAAAAAATAAAATCAACGTATCTAGTACACAAGATTCTCCGCAAAAGAAAAATTATAATGTACGCAACTTTTAATTTTTATTTTTACAAATAGGTTATTTCTGTAATTTGAACATGAAGGCTCACCCTCAATTATTAAAAATATCATAATAGTTAATCATGTAATTGATTATATTTCATTAATTATAAATAATTTATAACTTTTCTAGAATAAATTTTTATTTAATAATAATAAATTATCACCAATTAGTGCCATGTAATTGATCTTATTTAAATAAGATGGGTTAGAGGCAAAAATATGCATCTTTTATTAAAAAAAGGTTATATAATTAGTGAATATGGATGGTTATATTAAAAGCAACAAAAAAAACATTTTTAAAATAAAAAATTTTATTTAATAATAACGATCGTTAAAAATTATTAATTACTAATCATGTCATTAGTCTCATTTTATTAATATATGAAAAGGGTTTTCTTCTTTCAATCATCAAGACTTTGTGGTATCAATGCATCACTTTATTTTAGGCTTTACTTAGAAGACAACAAATGAGGCCAATTTGGGTGGGAAAGATTCTATCAAGGATTGAATATACTATTTACTAAGTCTTGGAGCTTTCTAGTTAATTGATTTAGTTGATTTCTAATTAATTTGTTTATTCCAAATGAACTTTGAAAAGTGTGAAAGGCTATTAGAGCTTGGAAGAAACCTTTGGTTCAATTAGTATAAAGTAAAGAGATTACTATGCCTTTGGATTGCATTCCAAGATGTCTTTACTCAGTTTCTTTTTTGTTCATTTGTTTGCTTTCTTCCCTTTTCAATGGTTGAAAGGCATGAGCATATTCCACTTAGAAAGTCTTCTAAAGATCACATTGCATGAACTAATCAATCTCTAGTATTTCCAAATGATTTAAAAATAGTAAATAGTAATAGGTTTAAATAGCTAATTTTGAGATCAATTAAATTTATAATATAAATTCTAGTCTATATTTGATTGAATTTAGATATTAAAACTCAAATTTAGAATCAACTAAATTGAATTTAACTTGATAACTTTAAATTGAGTTAGTTTCAAACTAATCTATCATTTTTAAATAAACTAAAGTTTTTAATTAGATTGAATTCTAAGACAACCTTTACTCTTTAGCAGTTTCTTTTGTATTCATTTGTTTGCTTTTTTTCTCTTTTCAATGATTGCAATCAATACAAAGGCGTGAGCTTATTCCACTTGGAAAGTCTTGAAATGATCACATTGTATGAACTAATCAATTAGGTTTAAATAGTTTAATTGGAGACTAATTCAACTTATTAATTAATTTTGAAGTGTACAAGATTTATTAAATTATTATAATTAATTAAACTACAAAAAATATTAAACTTTTAATTTATACTCAGCTCTGAATTTTTAGTTATTGAAACTCAATTGTAAGTTTAATTAAACTGAATTTAATTATTCTACTTAATTTATCATTTTTAAATAAACCAAAAAATTTTAATTTTGTTTCGATAGAAATCAAACATCACAAACCCATCTACTACCACTCCCTCTTATTTGCAAAGACTTTATCAAATTTCCTAGCTTCTAAACAATCATGATAACATCTTGAACATATTCCATACATTCCATATAAGCTCTAAACAGAAGAGTCCAAATATGAACTTATACAATATTTATATAAACAACAATAACAATTCCAATATACAAGGCTCGTTGGAATTAACAATACTTCTTTATCTTTTGAGTTGTTCTGTAAGATTGATTGCTCAAGACCTTTGATCTCTACCCAAACTCAATGAAAAAAATAAGATCACTTATTATGGACTTATTAAAAATGATTATGATAGAATTCATGGCCTATTAAAAATAGAAGGTGCTCTGGAATCCTCACGGACATAAAAAGATTATAGTCAATTTGATAATAACCAAATGACATTACTTCTTCGAGAAAGAAGCTATAATTGTAAACCACGATCGAATCTATAGAAGTATTAGTTTAGATATTCCTCTTAGTTTCAACCTTAGTAATTTTCTTTTAACGATCTTTTTTCATGAATCACCCAAATTTTCAACTAAAAAGATGATATGCGTAACCTTTTTTTTTGCATTTTACAAAGAGGTTATTTTCATAATTCAAACCTGTAATTTTCTAGTCACAAAGAAATAACCACCTTATCTATACAAAGAAGATGAGAAACATGAGGCCAACCAAAGAAATAAAGTTATTCTTCTGAGGTTTTTTCATACAAAGAGTCTAAATTTGAGAAGATGAAAAAGACAACAATCTTTTTTTATTAAAAAAGGAGGAGAAAAAATTATTATTTTTTCAGCCTAAAACCTTAACAAGCATCAAAACATTAACATCTGATGATTATTTTGTTTTTCTTTCTTTGTTTCTTGGTTTCATGGCCTTGGAGATATAGTTGGAGTGGACACCACTATGCCTGTCGTCTGGCAGGCAAAGTATCCCACTAAGATCTTCTAGCTTACATGCATATTTACTTTAACTTTGTCCTTTTCATTGAAACCATCTTCCTCTGTTGCCTCTCTTCACTTTCAGAAGTAAAAGCTACTCTTACTCACACATTCCTTCCTCCGTTCTCTTTGCTTATGTTACACATAAATATATGTTTTACCTGCATTTCCCATAAGAACTTATCATCAGAATTGGACAAGAATATATCAAAACAAGACAAGAATGAGAACAACAACAGCAATATCCACTGGGCCGGGAAAGATTCAATGATACATAACCTTACCTCCATTTAATAGAGAGGTCGTTTCTGATAAGGGAAAGAACGGGAACATAACATCAAAAGAATGTTTTTTTTTTTTTGCTTGTCTTTCTTTTTAAGAAACACTTAGAGATTAATCACTTTTATAATCTTTGGATTATTGAAAAAAGAGCATTCAAATGTTAGCTCATGTTTCTGTAGACACCCAGATACTTCTTTTTTTTGTTCATGTCTATTCATCATATGCCCAACACCTGGAAAGCTAACATTAAATTATAGAAGACGGTAAGAACTAAGAACCACACAAGAATCAAAGCAAATACTTCGTCTTCTTGGCCCTCAACGTGTGATGGGGCTAAGGACTGCATGTCTGTACCTTTGTAGAACTCCAACATTTACATGAATAAGAGAATAAGACATTAAAGTACTACACAAACGCATGGATAGATTCCTGCTACGTGTGCTAAGTGCCAACCAAACGGAAAGTCATAAATCAAAGTCAGAAATGAAAAAGGGAAGACAGAAATGACCAAAGGCCTAGTGTTCAAAAAAGTGAAACAACCAAAGTATGTATGATCACAAGGAAACCAGTAACTTTTGGGTACTATTGATATGAGACCTTAATAATGATTTGATTGCATATTGGAGATGATCAAGAGAAAAGGGTTTTTTGTTACTGTTGTTATTGTTATTGTTCTGTAGATTAGTAAAGATATCTCAATGTCGGTAGACCGACATTATTAGAGATATCTTCCTTTATCTTCCCTCTGGCATGTCATTCAAAGATCAATGAGAGCCTATATGGCACACTAAATCACACAATTACTTGGTTAATGGTAATTTTGATTAAAAGTTTAAGACCAAAAGAGCAAATAGGCTTAGCTAGAGAGTGGTGAGCTAAATGTGTTTGTTCAAATGACAAGAGGCAACCCATTATCTAAAAGGCTAATCATCAACTGGGTCACTCCAAATCATTTTGTCTTTTAAGAGATACCAATGTTTCTTGATACTCCCAGCAAGGCAAACATTTTTTAGGGTTTAAGCTTTTAGGGTTTATAAGTTCAAGACATCAAAACTTCCCCACATATTATAACAAAAGCGTTCCCAACTTGATTGCTTCTACTAAAGATGGCATTTAGAGTGAATTAAGTAATGAAACAGAAAGTGGAACATACCTCTTTTTAAAAGAATGTTATTAAAATAGTCCTAGGTGGGTGTTGAAGGAGCTTGCTTG
>JANSVB020000066.1:76686-105001 GCA_025504935.2 Erythroxylum haughtii
GTTCTCCAATCCTTTTTCCCCCAAAAAGAACAGACTCTACATTTTTCTGCTTCAACATTTCCTCAGCTATTCCAATCAACATCTTCACATTGTCTGGACTGGAGTCATTGTCCACATTTGGTCCACGCCCACCTAAACTGGACCCATTTGCCTGTCACACACACACAAGGTAATTAGAGTCTTAAGCAGATCCAATCAACCAATTATCCTAAATGAAAGCAAAAAAAGAACCAATGAATACATACATAAGAGAAAGAATGCAAGTTATGACACCTAAGAAGCAAATTTTCCAACATTTTATTCTAAAATAAACTGCGAAAGAGATACGGTCAACAAATTAATATTACTTGTGAAGTACGGCAATTATTAGGAAATAATCGAGCTCGGATTCAATCACTCTTACCCCATTTTCATTTGAAGAAGGGATCATAGGAACTCATGTTTTATGCTACCTTAGTGAAAATGCCTAGTGTAAAAGTAATAGCACCAAAGCTTTAGTTAGGGTAAAACTACTATGTAATTGTGAAAATTGAGTAATGCTTTATGACCACTCATTTTCCACATCCATCTCCATAGATACTAATCTACTTGTATCTTTAAAAAACTAAGGAAAAGCCTATTGTTTAAGAGAGACAGAGATTTGACACTAAAGATAGTAAGTTTAACTCAAGACCAAAGCAGAAGCAGGTACATGTAGATGCAAACCCAGTAAATCTTCATTAGACCCAGGTTTTAGATTATGATCTGTCACTGCAATCCGGACCATTACTATGATTTGTTGTAATTACGCTCGTATCGTCTATAATTATCGTAATCACGCCCGTAATCTTACATTGGAAGAGGTTTAAAAACAGAGCATTCACTGAATTGCATAAACCTAAAAAGGGCACATCTAAACTTGTGATATCTACATCCACCAATCTGCCTATCTTTGTCTGAAAAAGACACATTGCCTCAGAACACTCCCCATAAAACAAACAGCCTGGCTAATTATGTCTCATGCATACCAAGTTGTCTGGAATTGATATCCAAACTTATTGGAAAAAAAACTTGTTACATTACCTGTATTCTTACGTAGTTACTGCTCCTGCATTGACCAAACGCCATAGCCACCGCTTGGTCCACTGAATCCGCCGAACCATCACCAGCAATTCGAGCCACTGGTCGAGCCCAGTGCTTGGCCCTCCACGTTTTGACCTGTTCGTAGTCATAGCTCACCTCAAGAAGCTGACCTGTTCCAAGTGACAACACCAACAAATCTTCAACTCCCCGCACGAATGGGAACTCCTGCTTGTTGTGCAACACGTGCGTAATTGCCGCCGCCGTAGGGTTACTCATGGCCAACCCACCATCCACGGCCAAACACCTTGTTTGACCGTCGACGGACCTCATTTGGACCGGCTCGATCAAGCCCGGTTCTGCCAACGTACCCTTGCAAACCTCCCATAGCCGGAAATCGAAACTGTCCGTCTCCAACGCATCGGCTCTGGAGAACAAAAACGGCGCCGTGCTTGAAAGATCGTAACATGGAATCAAAATCGGCTTTAACGTATCTTTGAGAGTCAAGCTCCGACCTTGATCGGTGAAAGTCTCTTTCATGATCTTTTCTAGACCGGAGGTGGCCCCGGTCGAACCGGTTTTGAACAGCCTCTTGAAACCTCCGCCACCGCCGGCACCACCTCTACCGTTACCGGACTTGTAGAATCTTTTGCCCTGGTCAGCGAGAAACCTCCACGTGTCATCAGCTTTCATAATCGGACGGTTATGGTCTTTTGTTCCAAAGAGCATGGCCGTGAAGATGCCGCCGACTCCGGTTCCGGCAGCAACGTCGAAAAAGTCGGCGATTTTGGCGTCAGGGTTGCCGGACTTTGTTTTCAACGCTTGTTCTAGATATGCCAATGCTTTCCCAGGTAGAATACCTCTCATGCCTCCTCCATCGATTGACAATATGCAGATTTTGCCTCGCTGGTTCTTGGTCAAAGAGACGACGCTGTTGGTACCTGTGATCAAATCCTCTGGCTTCTGTTCATTGTTAGCCGGAGCAACTTGCTTCGTAACCCATAGTTTCTGATCGTCGTATCCAAAAAGGAACTTGCTTTCAAGGATTGAGAAGATTTCGTAGCTAAGCTTATCCGTATCAATGCTCGGTTCTTGCATTTCTGAGGATGGGTTGCACTCCATTTCCCAGAAAACAAAAACAAAAACAAAAACCAACCTTCTAAATCCAAGAATGGTTCTTTCGCATAAACTCTTACAAACCTCGGCCAAAAGAAATCCTCAAACAACAACAGTTCTCGAATCTATCGGTGGGTTGCTTGTCTTAAATGGCAACAAGTGGTCTACCTTAACATTCACGCCCATTTAGTTCTTGCTCTTGCTCGACTCCCCTTACAGAACACACAAACACAAACACATATCTCAACGAACTAATCCCTTCAAGCCTGGAAATTTTACAAGCAATCCTAAAACCTTAGCAAGAACAGACAAGAAAGCACGAAAGAACAAGAAGAAGAAGAAGAAGAAGCAAAATCTTTCAAAGACCCTTGTGACCAATCGTGTCCTATGTCCTCCTCTCTATATATAAACTCTGTTTCTGGTTCTCTCTCTATCTGGGGTGTATCATGTGTTGTTCTATATGAATTGTAATCTGTTTTTTCTTCTTTTTTTTTGGCAGAATCAGAGGAGAACTAATTAAGGATTCACAAACATAGGCCTTGAGAAAACAAAAAAAGCGGATTTAAGTTTAACCAACTCTGTACCATAAACGCAAAACACAAACCAAGACCGGACAGAGCAGTTGTTGCAGAGCATGTATGTTTATATCGGCCTTTTAAGAACAGAACATCACAAACACGCTCATTCTCTCTCTATCTGCCACGTCATCATTACAACTCTCTCTTCTGTTTTTTTCTTTTCTTAATTTTTAATTTCACCCATTTTTATCAAACAAACGATTTACAGTGAACACTTACGTGGAGTTTAATCCAACGGTCATGATTCGTTCTTATTGTTTATCCGTGACCAACGGTCCTGATTGGAAGTTAGAAATATGATTTTCTGTTTTACTATTCTACGGTGGGGCCCGTAAAACAATGGAGACGCACCAATCAGAGGATGGATGACCTGTGAGCGGTCTATTTCTAATTAGGGGACACAAACTGTAATTAGGATAATTAAGTGATAATTTGGTTTAAAAACTCATGTAATCTAATTAAAATTTTATAAAATAAAATAAAAATTTTAATTTAATTTGTATTTTTTTTAAAAAATAGTTATTAAATTAATTTTTAAAAAATTGACGGTAAATTAGTTCTTAATTCAATATATGTAATTTATAGTTTTAATTTAATTTTTTAAAATTAATAAATAATGGGTTTCAAATATTTTATTTTTATAATTTATTTGACAAACTCATAAATTTAAGTTAAATAAAATATTTAACTAATTTATTATTTATAAATTTCGATGTGAATTCTTAACCTATAACATGGAATTAATATATTTTTTAAAAACGGTGGATGTCTAGACCCTTTCTTAATTATATATTGAAGATGAAACTGAATAAAATAGCTTGAAGTTGATAGGATGTAACGTATGAAAGCAATTACACACAAATTACAAGGAAAAAAAAGGACAAGAGTCAATATCAAACAAATATGATATTAAAAATTATTGTAATAATTTATAAATTAAATAATTTATATTAATAATAAAAATATTTTAATTTAATTTTTTATTTAATATGTAAATGAAAAATAGTAATTGTGTATTGTGAAAATAATATAATTATATGAAAAAGAAGAAGTGTGTTTCATGAATTTTGTGGAGTTGAATGGCCTATATCTTTCAAATAGTTGTTATTATTCACTTTCAATAGGACATTTTCAACAATATGAAGGAGTGAAATTAGCTTATGTCCATAATTCATTTTGTTTAGGAAGTAAACATTGTAGTGAATGATTTTGGAGAACAATTCCTCCACTAATTAAGGTGATGACTATGTTTCCTAATTGTCCATATCCTTCAACTAATCTCTTGGGATGACATTTGGGCCTGGTTCGTCATGTCACGCTCGGGCTTTGGCTATCCAGGCCCTAGCTTGTCTCAAGGCTCGACAATTATAAGAAAATGATATTATTTATAAAAATGGACATTATTTTATAAAAATTGATGTCACTTTTTATTTTTTAATTAAATTTTTTGATATAGAAACCTTAAATTTACAAATGTTAATATGGTACGATTTATTTAAAATATGTAAGTTATATTATATTTATAGATCATAATTAACTCAGTAATTAAAAGTTTTAAATCAATATTTTTTTGTTAAATATAATTTAAGATAATATCATTTTATCTTTTGATTTATTTAGTACGAGTGCAATCAAATTAAAATTTCGAATCAGACTCGGACCGACCCATTGAAAACCCTACCTGACGTTAACATGTTTATATAATTTTGGGATTTGAAGTCAATTCCTGCATTTTTATGGTAATAATGTCATGAGTTCAGGGAAACAAAGAAAGGAATAGAAACAGACTATTCCTTACTTGACAGCGAAAACTCTTGGAGATAGATTCCAGGAATACATGGACTATAATGGCATTATCCTGATTCAAGACAAAACTCGAACTTTTCAGTCCCTACACATGACAGGAACATCTTCAGACATTAAAACTAAGGTCCACATTCCCACAGGCTCCTACACAGTATGAGAAGGTATGAACTAGGATTCACAGGCAGAGGAGGATTTGGATACAAACATCATAAACACTTTACTGCAGATGGATTACTAGACTCCTGTCATGACCCTTCATAGTTGATTTGGTCTTTGTCATGATCCTATCATTACATTATCTAAACTTCTTTTCTTGGAAATGGGTTTCCTCGGAATCCGCATTTATTTTGTAGAAATCCACAGTCAAACAAAAAATGAGACAACTAACAGTAGATGCATCCATGCCAAGCCGTAGCTCCAGCATTTTTAAGTTTCGAAGCATACAAGCAAATGATATTACTCTTAACACATAGCCTATCAGGCAAGTAAATACCCTTAGTTCTTCACAGAGGTCACATGCTTCAGAAGCATTTGCACCACGTCTTGTGATATTTTTGAGGCTTCATTTTTCAGGTGATGGATCTTAGCATCTGTTTCTTGCTCCAGGCGCTTCACGTTGGCACCAGAGTCCCCACTCCTCTGTTTCATGTTACGTCAGTATTTACTGGTTAGATGGTGTGCAGTAATGTAATGTTGATGAAATATTAAGTTCTCTAATTCAAAGTTTAAACAACATTTGAGAATTTAATAATAATTAAATTTGAATTTTGAACGAGACTACAAGAAACAACAAAATGATTGCTCAAGCAGCAAGCAGATATGGTCTAGATCCCTGATGTATTATTAAGTAAACAAAACTTACCAAGTAACCTGAGATATACATTTGACAAAATACATTGTAGGTTAATTTGTAGATGGCAAAACATTTTGCAGTGTATCTTACCTCTGCAAGCTTTTTTTGAAATTCAGCTTCCATATGAGCACGAAATTCGGCAGCCTCCTTCTCGGCTTCTTCTTTGGCTTGCTTTAATCTAGCCAATTTTGCTGAATATAAAGAGCAGAAGTAAATACCAAGATAACAGATACTCTTCTATCGCAGACACTTTCTTTCAATTCAGTTATACACAGCTAGCAGATATAATGATCATTGTACAATCAAATTTTCATATAAAGAGTAATGTTCCGTACTTTCACTGAGACAAGAAAAGCCTACAAAGCATCACAATCACTTAGTCTTGGTCCTGGTACAAGGTATGAAGGACCTTAGAGAAGCAACCTTATATTTTTGGGAGGTGGGGCGAGTAGGAATTAATCACATAAGGATGGTAAAATTATTAGAGAGAATAAGATAATGAATGTGGTTGTAAACAATAAAATGAATAGAAAACGATAGGGCTTACCGCTTCTGGCAGCATTGACGATATGCTGAGCTTCTTGCTCTGCAGCTAGCAAGAGTTGAATCCCATTCTGACCCCTGTTAGCTTCCATTTTCCTGTATCTGTCAAAGCTATTCTGAAGAACAAGCAGCAACTCAAATAATAGTTGGCGTCGAGTAGACGAGTACTAGAACAACACAACAATACATGTATTCTGGTGGCAATACAAATCATGCATTTCCAGAGATAGTACATCCAGGAAACAATTTCCATTTTCGGACGGTTAAGAGCACTTTATATCACCTAGACAATTGACATGTTGGGGATACAATTTCATAGCATGGAATTCACAATTCAGCAACCTTTTTATTGTCAATCTACAATTCAGGAGTCAGATCAATTGCATGTCACTAATCTCCCCACTTTATTACCAGAGTGAATCAGAAATGATTGATGTTCAAAATCAGGAAAGCCAAAACTATGGCAACCAATCAATTTGGCATGGCTATAACCAAACAAGAGTAAAGTAAGAAGTTCAACAGAAAATCTAGTGCAGACATGCGCTTTCACATTATAAGATAAAGCTGTCACCTGAACTACCAGCAGAAATAACAATTAGGGTCAGGCAGTTCAATTCCAACACAGTATCAAAAGAAACACAAAGGATCAACAGATCAAAATCCCCAAATTCTACAAGAGAAAGTAATTTAAGAACTATAAAACTGAATCACTAGCCCTTACAGTAAGCAATTCCGGCAGAAAAAACAATTAGAGTCAGGCAGTACAATTCCAACACAGTATAAACTGAAACACACAGGATCACCAGATCAAAATCCCCAAATTCTACAAGATAAAGTTAAGAACTATAAAACTGAATCATTATCCCTTACAATAAGCAAATCGCAATAAAAAATGAAGGAAAAAAAAACCAGAACTTTGATTATAAGGAAACATAGCACAAGGGCTCCCTCAGAAAAATTAAATAACCAAGTACAAAATCGTGACAGCCTTTTCTTAAGGGTTTATCCCACTGATCCCATGGATCCCATATCAGAAAGATCAGTGGCCATATTATATATACAACAGCGGATTTCATAAATGACCAAGTCGAGAATTACCCACTAAGATTTGACACCAAAAGCTTGAAAATTTCCCTTCAAAATTAGATCTTTATTCACCAGAATAGGTGATGTATGCTATCGAGGAGTTTGAGAATACGGTATCAAGAAAAAACTTGCGCGATTCATCATTCAGAGAGATCCATGCAGAAATCACGACATCAAACACATGATTTGAAGAAGGCATAGAATACAAAGAAGCAAATGGCAAGAAAATGGAGAGAACACTCACCTGAAGCGAAGCGATGTGGTGATGATTCGAACTTGTTCAGAAATTCATTGCCATCTCTCGTACAATTCTATATGTTGTTGTTATGACGAATGACTATATTAGCCCTACAATGATTAACTCCTAAATGAAGTTTTTATTTATTATTATTATTCTTATTAAAACAATAAAACCAAAGAAAAGTATATACTAAATCAAAGTCTTTTGATCAAATTTCATATTTTTATTAGGTTTTATTTTTATTTTTTAAAACAAAAATAGGATGATTTCCTAATAAAAAAGTGATAAAATTTTTAATGTTAATACAATTAATCATATTTTCTTAAATAAAAAATTTTATTTTTAAATAATTTAAAATATAAAATATGCTAATTTTTACTGTTAGTAAAAGGATTTTAAAGAAATTTATATTTTTGTTAAGTTCTTTTTTTTCATTTTCACAAGTAAAAATACAAGTTAATTGATTTTTGTAGTTAATTTTTTGTTTTTTATTTATATATTTTTAAACAAAAGTTTTATTTATTATTTGACATTTTAATTAACTTTCTTTATATATAGTCTACAATTGATCCTAAATTAAAACACCACTTTTTAAATGCTCATCACAATATAAATTTTCATAATTGAAAACTAATGTTTTAAAAAATGGATTGTGAAAACCTTGAACCAGTTAACTTTTCATTTTAAATTCTTTAATTTTATTTAATTTTTAACTAGATTTATTGCTGATCTAATACTAATTAAATCTTTTAAACCCTAAACTTTTAGTCTTACCGATTTAACTTTCAATTCGATTTTTAAAACGTTGCTAGCAGCTAGGTTTAATTGAACTCTTAGTTGAATCATCAAATCTTAAAACAATTGAATAGTTCAAAATTGCTAACTTTTGATAATCTAATCATCCTGAGACTTACGGCTCATGTAAAATCTGTTTTTTATTGAAACAGGAAGCTCAAACAACAAAGTTTTGATCTTTTTCAAGAATACATATGAAATGAAGTGTGATGAAAATGGCATAGGGTGCATTTAAAGTCCTCAATCCTCGTGAATTTTGGGAAATATTATTGGATCATAGTTAGCAGAAATGGTTGGAAAACCTATTGACCATCTTCAGTCTCAGACAGCAACTTGGAAGATGTAGTAGAGACCAACATCAAATCTGCAGCTTCCTCTGTGTTCATTGTGGCTGTAGGACGATACTCTTCAATTTTCTGCAGTACCCATTTAGCTATTTGGTCTCTGCAATGTTAACGAATTATGTCAGTATCAACTCATTTTCTTCACTTTCAGTATTTCAGATAGTTTTGATTTGGCATAGTTCGTATCTGCACATACTACATTCATTGCCCTTAGTCATCTCAAAACCTGGAGTAATCAAACAATATGACAACTGAGATAGTTTTAGAATTGCAGTTGTGACATTGGCAGTTTCCGGCATCTCATGGCGGTTTTTCGGTCTGTTATAGCTGCAGTCTTATCCTGTCTGCAATTATAGTACTAACTTGCAAACAAAATAGAAAAGAGATACAGTGCAAACAGAAGCATACCTTGTTCTATCAAAGTAATATGTTTCCTTGTAGACTCCATTTACGAAGAAGAAGAGAGTAGGATAACCCTGAATTTTGTACTTGTAGGCCAACCTGGTTTCAGCAACAGCATCAACCTTGGCAATAACTGCTTCACCATTGAGAATTGCAGCTGCTGCTTCATATTCAGGTGCCAGAAGCTTGCTCCATTGGCACCATGGGGCATAGAAGTTCACCATCACATACTTGTTCTTGCTAATGAACTCACTAAAATTTCCCTTACTCAACACTACTGCTTTGCCCTTTTCGTTAAAAATCCATTGCTCTCCAGTTGGTCTTTGACCAATGTCCTCTTCAACAGGAAAGTTAGCAGAATCTCGAAGCATATTGACCATCTTCAGTCTCATATGCAGTTGGCTAAAAGTTTCTGCTTTCAGAAACTCCTCAGCAAGTGACTGCAGAACACAAAACAACTCAAGATAAATTCTCTGTTTATACCATCTTTCTTGTTGTAAAATTCTGTTAAAGTACCCTATAAACTGACAAGAGAAGTGAAAATAGTCAAGTAGTTACCTTAATATTTGATAAGGTCAATTTCTCAGGATAGATATACCTTTTCATAATATTATCAGTAACATATTCAGCTACGACCTGCAAAATTGCAGATATTACATTAATAAGATCATAGACATGAAATGAACAATATAGTTATAAAGGAGGAAGTAGAATTGTTTGTTGAGTACTCACTCTAGGTGAATCATCGGTTAGGCCAAAATGAGATGCAAATTGTTTTCTACGAGCTCCACAGCAAGAATCAACATGGATGAATAGGAGCTACAAGAAATCGAAGTACAGATTCAGGAAAATCAAATGATAACACCTGAAGAAGCTTGAAGTAGTTAAAGATACCATCTACAGAGAAGTGAATATTTCTGATCACCTTTTTTCTGAAAGCTTTTGCAGCTTCCTGGAATGTAGATATCACCTCACGTGAATCTCTAGGAGCAAAAAGCCACAACTGTGAAGAAAGTGACGAAACTGTTTGTTGTCATTATGAAGTTTCCTGAATTTTCTAACTTAAAAACAAGAATTAGTCTTTACCTTTTTCATGGGGTTTTGGTATATGGAGTGTGCTTCCATATCTGAATAAGTGATCATTGATGGAAGCTTGCTTTCTGATATGAATTCAGATATTGCTGATTCAGTGAACTGGCCCTCTGTAAGAATCAAGAAGATTAGAGGCATTAAAGCTAGATATGTAGTGTCAATGGTGAATCCTTTAAAGCTTGAAAGTGCTGCAGGAGAAACTAAAATCCTTTAAAGCTTGAAAGTGCTGCAGGAGAAACTAAAATCCTTTAAAGCTTGAAAGTGCTGCAGGAGAAACTAACCAAACATAAATCTAGTATGATTTACGCCCTCTTTGTTAAGCATGATCAATACAGGGAGTTTGGCATCAATATTGAACAACTTTGCAACATTCGAATCAGTAGTTTGATAGAAATCCACGTCAAAGTGCAGCTTGGAAGCCATAGTTAGCTGCTTACTCTCCAGATCCTGTGGAAGAGATTATAAAGATCACTAGACAATCAAGTTGCATAATGAGAAACTAAAACATAAGCAAGTTCCTTAATCAAGCACCTCAAAAGAATCGAGAAATCCCACAGCAACCATGGATTTAGAAGACAATATACAGTTAACTTCCTCTGGTTCTGTTATGTTTTGGACTGTTGGATAGATTCTCTGCTTCACCCAAGTTGTAATAGCTTCCCTGCCAGGTTTCAGAAAACCATGAATTTGAGTTGCTAGCTATGGATCACATAAAGAACAAAGAACAATGAAGCATCTGTTACATTTCTAACCTGGTCCTTGTTTCTGTATAAGAAACTCTTTGACCTTGAGAACCACCAACAAATAGATATATAGTTGGATATTCCTCAACACTGTATCTCATTCTCAACCCTGTCTCCCAGTTATCAACTTTTGCAAGAACAGCCTCGCCCTTTAACATGGTGGCGGCGGCGGCGTATTCCGGCGCCAGTTGCTGACTCCAGTTGCACCATGGTGCGTAGAAATTCACCAGAACAAACTGATGCCCGTCAACGAAATCGCTAAAGTTGAGAGCACCGAGCACCACCACGTCCTTCTCGTCAACCTCCGGCCACTCCAGTGGTGTAATTTCATCAAACACCACCACTCTCGACTTGTGTTCTTCAACCTCTTCGGCGAAGCTATTCTCAACCCTGGGAACAACAGGTTGATCATCTATATCTTGAGTGATCGGTGTAGGAGAAACAGGGTAGAGTTGGTCATCCTGCTGGTCGAACAACATGGAAAGAACCAGTTTTTGAAGGATTGGTGAACGGAAGTGAGACAGAGGGGTGACATAGAAGAATGTGAAGAGAATAAGGGTCGTGGTAAAGAAGAAGAGAAGAGCTTTCGAAGCAGACATCGTTGGTTGAGAAATTGCAGAGATGAGTTTGGATCGTGAAGGAGAAGAGTTGACTTTCCACCAAAGAAATAGGAAATTGGTCGATGACGAAAGTTCTGAAATTACAATTATAGGCACCACCTTTCCCTTAGGATCTTCATTCTTTGAGGTGCATAATTGGAATTTAATATCAATATCTTATGACAAAGAGTAGTTGAGTCCATGTGAGGAAGACCAAACAAAAGGGTTGACTAAAACATCATAAAAGTTGAGCATTCAAACCATAGCTTTTAAATAATTTGTGGATACAAATATACTTAAAGTCTTTATAAAATTAATTTTAAAAAAAAACAGAAAAACTTCAATCGCAAATCACGGGTGTTTTTGTACTAAACAAGTCTTGTACGACAAATTCAATCGAGAGAACGTAAATAAAGGGATTTAAACACAAGACCTTTTGATCTCATATTTCACACCATAACTCCATCACTCCCAAGGGGCATTATAAACTTATGTTGTTTATTCATAAACATAAACAACGTTAAAATAACTTTTTTTAATTTTTGATTAAAATTAAGGACGAAATATATGTGGTGTGGCCATCAAGTAACTAAATTCAATTTAAATTTAAATTTTTAATTTAAGCCGATCTAAGAATTATGTTAGATTGTTGTATGAACAACATTTAAATCATCCATACAAGATGTTTATACTTTGTATATTTTATCATTATTTTTAATTGAAATTTAAGATAGAATTTAAAAAAATAGAAAAAATTAAAAAATATATTTTGTAGAAAAAATTAAAAATTATAAAAGTTTTTAAAAGTTTCTTAAATTACAAGAAATAATTCGAATTTAGAAATCTTTGATGCTGAAAATAAATAAATTAGTCCAAGGCCTTAATCTAAGCACAAACCATAGTTTTTATTTTCTGTTTTTATTTTTAATCTAATGTATCTATTTAATATGTATTATTTAATTATTTAGTATTAATTACTAATAAGAGTTATGATTAATATAGTTAAATTATTTATTTTATATTTATTTAATAATTAATTTTTTAAAAATAATTTTTATGTAATAATTATTTAATAATTATACTTAAATTTAAAATATCTTAAATACATAAATTTCAAATTAAATTAATTTTGGTAATTAAAATATATATTAATGTATAACTAATTTTACTTATTAAATTATTTATTTAAATAAAATATAGTAGATTATTTACCTAAGGTTATTACTAAATATTATATAAAACATATCAAAATAAAATTATTTATTCCTTTCATAATTTTAATTTATTTTTAAATTTTTATCTGATATTTAGTAATAAAAATATAATTATATTAAAATAAAAAATTAAACAAGCTTTTATTTTTATTTAAAATAATAGAAATAAAAAACAAGAAGTAAAACCCAAAAAACAGAAAAACATAAATCAAATCAAATGATATTAAACAGTTGGGTTGGTCCTGAGTGATCCAAGTGCCTTAACAGCTCATGCTCTTAAGATGAATTGATGATAGAAAGCTGCAATGGCTGCTCCAACGAAAAGGTCCTACCCAAAAGATCCACTGCGAATAACACACAGAAAAAGCAAATTTTAGTTTGATTAAGATTTAGAAAGTCCACACTTGACCATCCCAGGCCTTTTCATTGTTGAGCAAAGCAGCAGCTCCAAGACTCCTGGCAGGGTTTATGCCAGTACCGTTGGCTGGAATTGTAGCAAGGTGAACCATGAACACAGCAACTCCACGTAGAGTGAAGCAAAATCCTGTTATATCACTCATAAACCCACAAATCTTAAACATCAAGTCCTCTCCAGTTGGTCTTTGATCAATGTCCCTTTCATCAGAAAAGTTAGCAGAAGCCATTGGAAGCATATTGACCATCTTCAGTCTCATATCCAGTTGGTCAAAAGTTTCTGCTTTCAGAAACTCCTCAGCAAGTATCTGCAGAACACAGCATGGAAAAAATATCAATGTAAATTCTCTGCTTATACCATCTTTCTCGTTGTACAATTCAGTTCAGGTACTCTATAAACTGATAAGGGAAGTGAAAATAGTTTAGTCACCTTAATATTGGTTAAGGTGACTTTGTCAGGATATTGAAATATGTTCATAATATCATCAGCAACATATTCAGCTACAACCTGCAAAATTGCAGATATTACATAAATAAGATCATAGACATTAAATGAACACTATAATTTTCCATTTTCCTTATTGGTTTGAGTGCTCACTCTTGGTGAATCGTCAGTTAGGCCAAAATCAGATAAAAATTGTTGTCTACGAGCTCCACAGCAAGTATCCACGTGAATGAATAGGATTGAACCACTTCAATACCCAAAAAATAATGCAATGGTCCATGATCTGTCATTTCAAACTCATGCATCATAGATAACTTGAATTCTTGCATCAAAGCACCATCACTACCAGTGTAAATCAAATAATCCACATATAAGCAAACCATAACCAGCTTTCCCCTTTCTCCAACTTTGATAAAAAGTTTGTTCGTAAGGAAAATTTTGAAATCCCATATTTGGAAACTATGTAGCATTCCGACTATACCAAGCTCTTGGAGCTTGCTTCAAACCATAAAGTGCCTTTTTCAATTTGTAGACTTTATGCTCATCTCCAAACTTAACATAACCAAGGGGTTGATTGATAAATAACTCTTTTTCCAAATCACGATGGAGGAATGCAGACTTTACATCTAACTGAAACAAATGCCATGAATTTCGAGCAACCAGAGCAAGTACCAATCTAATTATTTCATGCCTTGCAACAAGAGCAAAAACCTCTGTGTAATCAACACCATATTCTTGCTTATAGCCTTTTGCCACCAACCGTGCTTTATATTTGTCCACACCACCATTCTCATTTAACTTGGTCTTATAAACCCGTTTGACACCAATAGACTTTTGTCCTTCTGGGAGTTCAGTCAAATCCCCTGTACTGTTTCGTTCAATTGCTTCAATTTCAGCATCCATAGCCTCCCTCCACTTTGTTTCTTTGACAGCTTCTTCAAAGGTCATAGGATCACAGTCTGAAAACAGAACAAAATGAGTTAATGGATCCTCGGATTGATCAATTCCAAGTAATTGAAAATCATCCATCCATGCAGGCCTCCTTCACTCACGCTGAGGTCGATGTTCAGCTGCTGATACAACTGGAGAGGTAACTGGAGCAATCTGATCAGCAGCAAGCTGTTGCCTTCTGTCGCTTTCATCTCCGTCAAAGTCTGCTGCAAGCTGTTGCTCAACAGAATTGTTATTCCAAGACTAGAGTTTTTCTTCATCAAAAATCGCATCACAAGTAATGATAATCCTTTTGCTAGCAGGATTGAATAACTTATATGCTTTAGAATGCTCACTTGCACCAAGACATATTTTTCTCCTTTATCATCAAGCTTCCTTCTTCTTTGATCTGGAACGTGTGCATAGGCTATGCAACCACAAATTCTGAAGTGTTCCACACTTGGCTTGTGACCACTCCATGCTTCTTCAAGAGTCTGATTTTTTACAGCAAGAGTGGGACTTTGATTCAATAAATGAATGCTCCAGTTGACAGCTTCTGGCCAAAAACTTCTCATCAACCCACTTCTCTTCAGAAGGGTCCGAATTCCAAACCATATCCACGATTGTTTGATTCTTCCGTTCAGCAACGCCATTTTGGTGAGGCGTGTAGGCTGCTGTAAGTTGTTTTTGAATTCCATGAGCTTCAAAAAAATCTATAAATTCTTGTGAATTATATTCTCCACCACTATCACCCCTAAAAAACTTTATAGGCATTTCTGCGGCATTCTCTACCAAGGCTCTGAATTTTTTGAAGCCTATTATTGCTTCAGATTTTTCCTACAGAAAATACACCCACGTTTTCCAATTATAATCATCAGTAAACGTTACAAGGTAACTTTTACCACCATTTGAAGTTGAAGTAATAGGCCCACAAAAGTCGAAATGCATGAGTTCCAGTATTTGCTTTGCTCTTCATGCCACCACCATGTTTTGTGTTCTAGTTTTGCAGAAAAACATATTGTGGATGAGTTTTTAAGAGCCAATGGAAACATTCGGTTTGGTGACATGTTCATGTGAGCAATCAGGCCCCTTCGTGGATCTTGAATACGACAAACTTCATTTTTAATAGCAATCTCAAATCCTTTTTCTTGAAGTTGTCCAACACTAAGCAAGTTAGTTTTCAAATTTGGAACAAAAATTACATTACCAATGCTTTGTTCGGAGTTGTCTTTGGTATGAATTTTGATACTTCCTCTGTCCATGACAGGAACTATAGAATTATCACCAAACTTGACGGTATTTCTAAATGATTCATCCAGGTCAGAGAACAAAGAACGATCTCCACACATGTGATTGCTGCAACCTGTATCAAGATACCACAGGTTTTTGTGAATTCCCCCTCCTTGTGACAAGCCATCAAAAGAGAAACTTCTTCTTCCTCCTTTTCTGCAAAGTTGGACTTTACACCACGATCACGATGTAAATTTGTGCTACATTCGGACTTATAATGACCAAATTTGTGACATATAAAGCATTCGATGTTTGTCTTGTTACCATTTGAATGATGATTCAATCTCCCCTTTTGTGAATCTGCAGCTGGATCCTCGTCTGGTTTGATGCGTGGATTCTTGTCTTTCCACCTTCCTTTCCCATGGTTATACCCTTTTGGATTTGTCGATGCTTTTAAGGCCTGTTCCTCCATGTCCTTCTGAACAATTTTCTACTCATGAACCGGTAAAGAACTCTGCAGCTCATCAATTGTCAACTCATCAATATCTTTAGATTCTTCATTTGAACAAACAACAAAATTAAATTTTGAAGTCATTGCCCGAAGAATCTTCTCTATGACCTTTACATCATCCATCTTTTCACCATGGATTCTCATCTTGTTAATAACAGCCATTGTTCTTGATAAATATTCATTAACCGACGAAGTGCCTGCAGCTGAACACCCTTTGCTTTTGCATTACCTTGGTATTTCTTCCTCATGGAATCCCATATTTGTTTGGAGGTGTCTTTACAAAGAATGGTCTCCAAGGTTGCTCGATCAATGGCCTGGAATAGGTAGTTTTTGGCCTTCAAATCCTTCAGCTTTACTGCTTCTATCTCAGCCTTTTGTGCATCTGTCAAGACGTCTCCTTCTGCTATTTCTGGTACACCAGATTCACAACATGCCAATACTCTGTAGATCTGAGAAAGTTTTCCATTAGCATGCTCCAATGATCATAATGACCATCAAAACGAGGAATGGAAGGCTGCACAAATGATGCTTCAGCGGCCATTTGCTACTGCAAAACAAAATTATAGCAGACAGAATGTGGGTCTGATACCACTGTTACAAACAGACACACGAAAGACTGAGAAGAATAGAACACAAGAGAGATGGAGCAAACTTTTATTTTAAAAGAAGCACATCATGTGCCAACGGCTAATAACTAGGAATGTGAACTTGTCAACTTCAACAAATTAAAATACTGCATTCAAACTAGCAGATCATGCTCCTAAAAACTAGCGAAACGTGCTGTAACAGAAAACAAATAACCAGAACAATTCAGACTGAGTCAACACTAACATGGTGGCGGCGGCGGCGTATTCCGGCGCCAGTTGCTGACTCCATTTGCACCACGGTGCATAGAAATTCACCAGAACAAACTGATGTCCGTCAACGAAATCGCTAAAGTTGAGAGCACCCCTATTTGTTTTTAATCAAATTGCCTTACTATTTATTTTCTTGAATTATGTAAAAGTAAGTTATTTTAGTTTTATTTTATATTTCATTATTTAAAAATCCATAAACGCCAACTTTCCATTTATTACCATTATATCACTTTTCCCAATGATAAGTGTACTTGCCAAATTAGTAAGTGGTATACTTGTAGTTACACTTTTTTATAGCATTAAAATAAAATTATATCAATACTAACACATCACTCCGACAAAGGACATTATTTTTCCTTCTTTAGGTTTATAAACTTATCATGATTGGTCATTTTAAGATTTATAAAAATTTCTTTTTACTTTTAAAAATTGGCCCAAAGTTTCTTTTGAACCTCAATGTTTACATTAGAATACAACTTGAGCTTTAATGTTTGGAAGTGTTCAATTTAAATGCTAGCATTTTTAAAACATTCATAACATACCTTAAATAGATAGAAAATTTGAAGAGGTTCACCATCCATTAGTTAAATACCAAGTCAATGCTAACATGAAATTATTTATTATTTTTCAACTAGAAAGTGGCTCCCACTACCATATGGTAGAGTGAAACTTACTGTCTAAAATATCAATTGATTAGATAACAGTTTATATGCAAGTTTCTGATGCAGGCAAAAACATTTTTAGAAGAATGATACTTACTATTATCCCATATACCGTTCACCTCAATGTGGAGATTGACATAGTTGCAAGGATGTTTGAGAATTGAGATTGGTCATCCTAAATAATTGGAATAACTTGCATCATGAAAGATTGAAGTTAGAAAGGATGAGCTTCAACAACAATAACCCCTAGTATAAATCCTACTGCGAGGCAGGGTCTAGAAAGGATGAGCTTGTAAGAAAGAAAATTTTCTAAACAAATAAGTTGCATTACCAAATGCATTATAAACCATTACATTTCCATGGATTTTCACATTAAACACTCTTAACAACATCTAGTTACCTGAAAAATAATTAAAAATTAAAGTTAACATACAAAGCAAATATCCAAAGGAAAGATGTATATGGCAGAGATAGAAACCTAAAAACAACCCAAGAATTAAGTTTATTCTCCTCTTGTCTTATAAGCTATTTGAATATCCTTAGGCATTATTGTGACAATATTAGCATAAATTGCATGCACTTTGGTTTCCTCAAACAACCTAACAAGTTATGCCTTAACTACCTCCTAAAGCACCGCTACAACAATACATTGGAATCTCAAATCAATCTTGAAGTCTTGAGCGATTTCCTCAACTATTCTCTAAAACGGAAGCTTCCTAATCAATAGCTCCATACTCTTTTAGTACTTCCTAATCTCTCCTAAGGCCATTATTTTTTATATGAAATTATGTGGCTTCTTCACGGCTCTTGTTGTCAAAGATGACTTCCTTACATCCTATCAAGTGGGACCTACTTAATAGTGGTTCTATCAGTTGTTTAGGACAACATGTTGTGGAAGTAAGGCAAAAGCTTATAGAGAATATTGGGGAGTAGATTTTTAAGGCTTTTGGGCTCTATGATATGGGGGATAAAACTTTTTGAACCATCTATTAGCAGCATTCCCTTCCCAATCAAAATAAGAGTTAGTCAATTATTGCTTTAATGTCTTTGTGCTTCAATAACGAGATGAACAAAATAGTTTTGACCTACCAAATGCTGACAGTGATGATGATGATGAGTGGAAAAGACGTGAAGATAGAGTGGTAGAAGAAGAGGATGACTTAATGGTGGAATCTTTGACTTGCATTTTGTCAGAGTTGATGATCTTAGAATGGAGAAACAATAAGACGGTGGTTAGATCTATGAAGATTTTGGGTTTGCCCTAGGTGGCTTCCATGATGACAATGATCTTGTCTTTGCAATGGTTGGAGGTAAAGGAGGAGGAATCCATGTATGAACACAAACCACCAAATGTTGACAATGATGATAATGAGTGGAAAAGAGATGAAGGTGGATTGGCAAAGGAAGAGGACGACTTAGTGATGGAATCTTTGACTTGTGCTTTTGTCAAAGTTGATGATTTTGGAATGGAGGAACAATATATTGGTGGTTAGGTCTATAAAGAGCTTGGATTTGCCGCAGGTGGCTTCGATGATGACAATGATCTTATCTTTGTAATGGTTAAAGGTAGAGGAGGAGGAGTCCATGTGAACTCCATATAGAGGGTGGAGATGAGAGAGTTTAAGGAAGTAGAGTTGATGAAAAAAAGAAGCCCTAATTGAAATATATTTAAGACAGTGAGTTCCACTTTGCTATGTAATTAATAGTGAGGTCCACTTTCTATATGAAAAAAATAATAAATAATATCATATCAACATTGATAGATGGTTAACTATGTCAAAATTTTCATCTATTTGAGGTATGCTCTTAATAGTTTAATAATATTAGGGTTTAAGTTGAACACTACGAGATATTACAGTTCAAGTTATATTTTAATATAAACTTTAAGGTTCAAAATGCACATTTGGCCTCTAAAAATTATAATTATGCTTTTGACTCTTTATCATCATTTCTTTTACAAGTAGGTTTAATGATTTTTATAACTTATATCAATCAAAATTGAATGATATAGGTTTAATTCAAATTGCTATTAAAATAATGAATGATATATATTTCTTAACTATTTAATTCAAATTGATAATATAAGTTTTTGAACTATGGTGACAGCATACATTTTATGAAATGAACTATTTTAATTTCATCGATTCTATTTTTTGCTCTAGCTTAGAAAATGAGAGTTGTTTTTAGAAAATTGATGCGAACTCAACATAAAATTAGTCCAACGCCATATAACTTTTATTTGTTAATATTTTTAGTATAACATATAATATCAATTCATTGCATACTTGCAAGTTTTACGAGAAACACTGATAAAATCTATTGTCCAATTGCATGGTTATTCCTTCACTCTGGATGATTAATTATCCATAATAACATGCAGTGTTTCATTATGGCAAGTACCACGAGTCTTGTAATCCAATAGAACTAAATTGTTATATTTTACGAGCAATAGAAAAAGTTGGCTGTCATTATTGTTTTTTCTCTTCAGACATGTTAGAAGTAAATTGTTATCTTATAATAAGTTTTTTAATGTATCACACAGTAACAAAAGGAAAGAAGGAGAGGTTAACGATGCAAAAAGGCCAAAGTTTTGGGCGGTAACTTTTGGGAAAGCATTTTGAAGATGAGACGCAGGCGCTAGTTGAAAAGGCTGGTTAGAGATCTTGATTCCTATTGGTCCATTTTAAAAGATACGGATCGCTACCGAAACCATTTGAACCGTCGATTCAAGCACCATCCATCGGCCCTCATTAATTCGCTTACATACCTCCATTCCAGCGCCACACTATAAAAGTGCACAAGCACACCAAGCCACCGCAACTCACGCCACCCCACGCCTATACTTCCAAAGTAGTGTAAATCTGTAAAATGGAGACCGGAGGAAAAGTGAAGAAGGGAGCTGGCGGCAGGAGAGGCGACGGTCCGAGGAAGAAGCCAACTTCGAGGTCTGTAAAGGCGGGGCTTCAGTTTCCTGTTGGAAGAATTGGGCGGTACTTGAAGAAGGGAAGATATTCGCAGCGGGTCGGGACCGGAGCTCCGGTTTACTTGGCTGCTGTTCTTGAGTACTTGGCTGCCGAAGTAAGTGTGAGAATTGGTGTTTTAGATCTTTAATAAAGCGTAGACTTTATGTATTGGTGTGAATTGCTGTTATAGGTACTGGAGTTGGCCGGAAATGCAGCAAGAGACAACAAAAGGAACAGAATAATACCCAGGCATGTGTTGCTTGCAGTGAGGAATGATGAGGAACTTGGGAAGCTTTTAGCGGGTGTGACCATTGCCCATGGTGGTGTTCTTCCAAACATCAACCCTGTTCTCCTGCCCAAAAAGACTGACAAAGCTACCAAGGAGCCTAAATCTCCTTCCAAATCCCCCAAGAAAGCTTGATCACTAGCTTATAGTTGATGGTTTGGTCAAAGCAATTTGTAATATGAAATTCCATCGTTTAGTGTTGTTGGAATAGTAGGGTAGTGCTTACTGGATAGAGTCGACTGCCTTTGAGGGTCAGGGTCTCTAATATATTTTGGATTAATTTAAAATAAGCTAGCTACCAATTATGTTTGATTTGTTTCTTGAATCTGACATACAATTGGTGGGAAAAATCCTGTTCGTTTTCATTGACCTTCTTTACATAGCAGGGTTAAGTAAAGGTGAATGACAAGGAAAGCATTTCTTTCTCAGCTTCATATGTCGACTCATTGTCCCCTACAAATCGTGTTTTTTAATGATATAGTTAAATCTTGCTGTCTCTATCTCTCTTATTCTACGAAAGGCAAGCAATAGGGGCACAGCACAAGTCATATATTAATATAATAAATAAAATGTATATTTTGTCGTTAATTGTGTATGGTTAATTTTGGTCAACTATTATTAAGTAAATGTAAATTACGTCAACAAAGGATATTTTGATCTTCTTTATTTTTATAAAAGATTAAGTAAATGTTTAAATTTAGAATGTGAATGATTACCCCAAGGGTGAATAATATATTGAAAGTCAAGTGTTTAATATAATTAAGGGTACTTATAAAATAATAATGCGTTTGGCAAATAGCAAATTACGTCAATTATTAGTTGTCTAAATAGGACAAATTGTGTGGAGGAGTGCAACATTGGAGGAATGCAAATTGTATTGGCATACCTGGTGTCCAGAGTTTGGGAAGAATGAAACTTCAGGATCTTTCGGGACCAAATAACATCTCCAGGAAGATTTAGGGTTGATTTACTCCAAAGCATTCAAGAACATCGTGCATACATAAACATAGAATTCCTACGTCTGCCCAGATGATGAATAAATGGGGAATATGATTTGAGTCATAAATTTTTTATGAAATGACACTAATCAATTGTATTTAGATTAAAAGAATTAGTCTATGAATTGTTATGAAAATTGACCGTATTAGAGTAAGTTTGCAGTTAAATAGGCTTGAAGGAATAATAATGAAGAAATTAACATAAATTTTACATAAAAAATTTCTAAATAAATTAAGATAAAAATCACGAGCAAAGAAAAAAAACTTTACTTTGAAAATTTAAGAGTTACAAATTTTCTCTATTTTATAAGGAAAAACATTAACTCTCTCAAAAATAAGAAAAAATAACAAAATAAATTAATCAATTAAGAGCAACCATCACTCTTCTTGAGAAACGACAAACATCTACTAATCAAATACCACCGATTTTGCAGCCAATTATACCTCAACAAATATTGCAAATCACCTTTACCTCATCCACTACTAAAAGCCCCCCTTAAAAAATAGCTCCTCCTTTATGTCAGAATCTAAAGTATATGTCATTTTCAATGGACCCATGACTGAACTATATGATAAATGACACAAAATAGTTGTCCATATCACTGATAAACTTTTAATAATTCACCAAAGTTATATCAATAGATTTGAAGCAGAAAAAACATTAGTTGAATTCAAAGACTCATATCTCAAATCACATTATAAACAAGTTTTGGAAAAACTAAAAGAAGACACAAAGATGAAAATATTAGGCAAACCTGTCCAAATGAACAAAATAAATTTAATTCCTATAAAAGCACTTGAAGAAGAAATGAGACGAATGCCTCCAGATATTTTTTATGAATGCTTTCAAACATTGAAAGACTGGAAGGATGAACTACTAGTCCTAAGTCCATTTAAAATTTCCTCACCAACTGAGTCTTCAATTCTATAATACGTTTTTTGTTAGGACCTGCTATCAACATGTCGTCTACATATAACAGCAAGATAGTAAAGTCATTGTCGTTAAATCTCTTAAAATATTCGTAAGGGTTTGCATTTAGCCTATTGTATCTAAGGCTCATAATGAAGGAATCAAATCCTTTGTACCAATAACTTGATGTCTGCTTTAGACCGTGCAAAGATTTGTTTAACCTGCAAACCAAGTTCTTTCTTGCTTCTTCAAAACCTCCTACTTGGAGCATATAAATCTCTTCTTCAAGATCTTCATGAAGAAAAGCTGTCTTTACATCTGACTGCTTTAGATGTAGGTCAATCCTAGCACATTTTGCTAGGACTACTCGAACTGTAGTAGCTCGAACCATAGGGGGAAAATATTTAAATGAAATGAATATCTTCTTTCTGAGTATATCTTTTTACCACTAATCTTGGACGATATCACTCCACCTGATTATCGCAATTTCACTTGATCTTATAAACCCATTTGTTGCTAATGGCCTTCTTTCCTTGTGGTAATGACACATGTTCCCAAGTCTTATTCTTATAAAGAATATCAATTTGTTCTTGCATTATTGCTATTCATTGAGATGCATCTAAATTGTTTATTGCTTCCTAGAGAGTTGATAGCTCTCCATCCTCAGTTAAAAGATAGTATGCAACATCCCCCTCTATAATATAGTCTAAATGCCAATTTGTTCATTGTTTTGGATGATTTGTTCAACGAGTCTCTGGAGCTTTAAACTCTATTGGTTTTTGTACCTCATGCTTTAGTGTTGCTTTAGATGTGCTATCATCTTCTCATTTTTTTTGTAGCTCATCTACAAAGATTGTTCTTGTTGTTGATAGCCTTATGGGCAGTGGGATCTCATAGGCAATACCCTTTCACTCTATTAGTATACCCCAAGAATAAGCATTTCCTGAATTTTGGATCCAGCTTTGTGGTTTCTTGGAGATTATACATCAAGTACACAGGACTTTTGAATATATGAATATTTGAAAAATGAATTGGCTTATTAGTCCACATCTGTGTATTCAATTCAATTGCAATTGATGGGACCCGATTTACCACATAATAAGTGGTACTGACTACTTCTGCCCATAAAGTCTTGTCTAAGCTTGCAGTTGCCAACATAGCTTTGGTTCTCTCTAATAGAGTTATGTTCATACGCTCTACCACCCCATTCTGCTAAGGAGTGTATGCTATTGTGAGCATCCTTTTCATATCTTCTTGCTTGTAAAATTGATCAAACTCATTGCCAGTGTATTCTCCTCTATTATTTGTCCTTAGACATTTGATCTCTCCAGATTCAACTTTTACTTGTGCTTTGTAAACTTTGAAGACTGGAAACACATGTACCTTTCCCTTGATTGAATACATCCAACATTTCTTAGAATAATCATCAATGAAGGAAAAAAGTATTTCCCTCCTCTTAGGGACGAAATTGGTGCTTGCCATACATCAAAGTGAACCAATTTTAGAACTTATTTCCTTCTATAATTTGATGTGTTGAACTTCAATTGATGCTGTTTGCTTATAATACAATGCTCATATAAAGGCAAAGATACCTTTGTGAGCCCTAAAAGTAGCTTTTGCTCAGCAAGAACCTTCATTCCCTGTTCATAGATATGTCTAAATTTTTGATGCCGTATCATTGCATTTGAACATCCTGAAACAATTGATGCTTCTGCCTCCTGCAAAGTCTCTCCCTTCAACATGTACAAATTTGCAGCTATATTTTCTTCCTTCATAAGTACAAGCGCACCTTGAATTATTTTCATGATTTTGTTTTCAATTTCAACTTTGCAACCAAGATCATCCATTTGTTCTAAAGACGACAAGTTCTTTAGGCCCTCCACATGCCACACTCCTTGGATAATATGAATTGCACCATCATACAACTTTAGCTTAATGGTTCCTACACCAATGATCTTTGAGGCATCATCATTGCAATTACACATAGGTCCTCTTGAGACAGGTTCATAAGGATAGATCCATTCTTTTTGAGAGATCATGTGAAAAGTAGCTCCCGAGTCAAAAATCCATATGCCAACAAATCTTTTTTTGCTTTCATTTGCTATTATTGCCTCACAACATAGGACATTACTATCATTTGAAGTGCTCACCACATTTTCTTAAGGATTGGAATTTATCTTATTCCGACAATCCTACTTCAAGTGACCCCTTTTGCCACAGTTATAGTATCTTAAATTCTTCTTACTTTTTGAGTTCCCCCTACCATAATTGTAGTTCGCACTTTGGCCACGTTCTATTGATCTCCCTCTCATCACCATGAATGCCTTTGCTTGTTGTGAAGTTGCTTACTTGTCTTTCTTATTTTTGTGTCAGTTTTCTTCTTCAAGAATAGCAGCTGCAAAATTATCAAAGACTAGGGGGTTCACATGAACATTTTTTATTAAATCGATGATGAGTTGATCATATAAATTTGGTAGACTTTAAAGTAGAAGTTCAACACATTCTAGAGACTCTATTTTATGATCCAATGATGTGAATTGAGAAAATAGAGTATTCAAGGTACTGAAGTGCTTTGTTACTAAAGTAGATTATGATATCTGAAGAGTGTACAATTTTCTCTTAAGAAAAATCTTGTTATAGAGTGACTTGACCTCATGTAGCTTAATGAGATAATCCTAGATCTCCTTTGTTGTCTTCTGATGCTTGACAACATTTCATCTGCTAATGTCAGATGAAGATTTGCGATAACATTCCTATCAAATCTCATTCCATTTATTATCATCTGTGAATGTTGTTGGCTTTTGGCTGATGGCTATTAAGTAGTTATCTTTTCTCAAGATAACCTTCATCTTCAACTTTTATAATAAGAAATTACTTCCATTGAACTACTCAATCTGAAATTTTATTGTTATTGTTACTATCACGAATAGAACTTAGCTCCCACTATTTCAAGTGAATAGTACCTACATGTATAAATAATAGTGTATATTTGAATCGTACCATATACATAAATAGTACCCAATTGTTATAGTGATTGCTACAGTTATGAATAATAAAAAATAATACCTATTACAGTTGTCACCTTTCTAGTTACCATTTTACTATTCACTAACTTTCACCAACTTCATTAGAAATCTGAATGTATTTTATTAAAAAATTTATCGTAATTTTTTAATCAAGCTCTGATATCACTTGTTGCGAATATAGACCAACTTAAAGCAAGTTTGTAGTTAAATAGGCTTGAAAGAATAGTAATGAAGAAATTACTACAGAGATTTTACGTAGAAAACTCCAAATAAATTAGGGTAAAAATCATAATTAAGAAGAAGAAACGTTACTATGAAAATTTAGAAATTACAACCCTCTCTATTTTATAAGGAGAAACATTAACTATCTAAACAATCGGAGAAGTACTCCCTAAATTTTTATGAATTGAAATGAGGAACATAAAATGTTTTTGGAATGAACATAATACTATCTGAAAAGGCCTATTTATGGGCCTCTCATATGCGTTTATAGCGATAGACAGATTGTCCACAACCGTCTTTCTTGCAGGTGTATAATTGTCCACTTGCAGGAAGTTGGCGACAACATGAATAGGAGTCTGAAGAATTAGCAAACCTCCTGGAATGTAGGGAGATATAGCGACAGTTGAAGATTCCAATGGAGCATGCGAAAACACCAAACCACCAGCCCACCTCCGTAAACGCCCTCGGTGTGGAAAGAGCCATGACGAGAAACGAGTGGGCTCGCGAACACTTAGGAGACCCAACTGGATCATTCTAGAGGCACTTAACGTCGCGTGGAGTCTTTGCACTTGCTTCATTATCCAAACTATGTCGTTTCACATGGAGCTAAAAATGTTCGTCTAATTACCTAGCAAAATGAAACGGACAGGACCCAATGTACCGACTCATTTGTAAGCCTTTGTGCTTGATTTTATTATAATACAAATTTTAATTTCCAAGAAAAAAATCAGTTATACAAAATACATCTATTGTTGCATGAGGAGCACGTGTCTGCATAAGGGATCATTTGCATGCTGCTTCCCCGTTGCCATAACTTTCACTACTAGTTTTGTTTTAACTTTCCTTTCTTACTCCACTTATGATCAACGTTCAGTCCCTTGTGCGGTTGAAATGTCTAGGTCTTCACTGCTTCTAATTCCTTTTGATTTATTGTTTGCTCAGCAGCCTCCGTGTGGGTCTACATCACTCCAGTGCATATCACTCTGCTCCTATCTTTGTTATCTTTTAATGTTCAATGCGTCATATGTAGATGATTTGAATGCCCCACTGGAAGTTTCCATTTGCTTTTAGTGTTTGAACTGCATTCCACACGTAGGTTGTTAGCAACGATTTATTTTCTGATAAGTGATTATTTGTGGTTAATATTAGCATGTTTGATTTCTCCCTAGTGAAGATTCTTCTGTTCCTTTTCGTATGCTTTGGTGAAGAGGGTTAGTTTGTTGAGTATCCATTCCATTACCTTTTTTTCAAAATTGAATCTTTCCATGTGTGAAAGGGAGACCGGGGATAGCATGTATCTTGAATGGTAGACTAAATGTTGAGTAGTAGCATGCGAAGAAGAGGTGCTAAATTGTCTCCTCATCCCTGTTGCATAGTATTACTGTATCTCATCACTTTTAGTTTGTTTGTTGCTGTATATAATTAGGCGATTAGTTAGTTTTAACTATTTAGTTAAATGACATGCGTTGCTCACGTGCTGAAAAGCTTGTATATAAGAGATTGTAAGTTTTCCTGTTGAATTAATGAGAAAGTTTTCACATTTCCCAAGATCCTCTGATTATAATATGGTATCAGAGCATTCACATGCTTTTCCCGCGTAACCACTCTTTTTCTCAGCCATTTTCTTGCCCTTTCTCAGTTTCCAAACATTTTTTGTCTTCTTTTCTCCTTGATTCCGATGGCCAATGAAGATTTTAATAACGGAAATAATCCGTATTTCCTTCACTAGAGTGATAATCCTGGTCTTTCTTTAGTTTCTCAGTCTTTATCCTATGATAATTACAACACTTGGAAGCGTTCGATGATGATGGTGTTATCTGCTAAGAACAAGATTGGTTTTATTGATGGCTCGATCCCTCGTCCTGCTTTAACTTCGGCTAATCTCAATGCTTGGAAGCGAGCTAATGATCTAGTTAACTCTTGGATCATTAACTCTGTTTCAAAGGAGATCTCAGCAAGCTTGCTTTATCATGATGCTGCCTTTGAAATTTGGAAAGATCTTGAGGCTCGATTTCAACAAAAGAATGGCCCTCGTATCTTTCAATTGAAGAAGAAATTAGCTGAGCTGTCTCAAGGTACACTTTCTGTTACCTCTTATTTCACGGAATTGAAGATTCTTTGGGAAGAGTTGTACTCCACAAAGCCTCTGTGTTCTTGTTTAGCTTGCTCTTGTGGTGGTGTGAGACAAATGCTTGATGATTATCAGCGTGAATATGTCATGGCTTTTTTGATGGGACTTAATGAATCTTATAGCCAGACTAGGAGTAATATTCTATTGATAGATCCTTTACCTGGTATTTCCAAAGTATTCTCCCTTGTTGTTCAGGATGAGAATCAAAGGAATATTTGTAGTCCTGTTGTGGCCTCAGATGCAGTTGCCTTTGCCACTC
>JANSVB020000066.1:170424-187666 GCA_025504935.2 Erythroxylum haughtii
GCTCTATTTCTTTTAATATCTATTTTGAATATAGTAGATTAATTCTTAAATGAATATTTATTTAATGTAATGAAATATAATCAATGTATTTCCTAAAATTTTCATGTAATATAAATAGGTTATTATAGTTAATTCATTAATTTTTAATATTTATGTTTAATAATTAATTTTAAATATTGATATAAATCAAAATATACCTTTAAGCTCATTTAAATTCTTTATAAAACAAAACCATCATTTTCACAATATTTTCAGACGGCTTTTATTATTATATTATGCTTCCATTAATTATTATTATGTTATGTTATGCTTCCATTGATTATTAATAATTCTTGTTTTGAATTTATTAATTTGAACTCTTAGTACATTTTATTCGAGATTCCTACAACATTCCTTTTCTTTTTTTGTACTATTATATTATCGATTTCATCACCAACAAAAGGCCTGATAAGATGCTATCATTCGGCTAATTATTTCCTATCCCGTTCCATTACAACTTATCTAAATATTTATTTGAAATTCATATAAATAAGTAGATCAAATTAAGTGGTACAGTGTTGAAATACCCTAACTGGAACAGATGTTCCAACTCCAGTGAGGTTGATATCTTGTTCTTATGACTTCTTTTTGATCATTTTTATACAAGTTCAATAAGTTCTTATTTGATTTTTTAAATGTTTTATAATTTTATGTGCTGATAAAAATTAATAAAAAAACAAGTTGTAAAGTTAAAATTTTGCATTGTTTCTCTTATTTTTATTAATAATATAATTTCATGTAATAATTTGAATATTTTACTATTAAAATTCATTTTTATGAAATTTAATTTCTCACTCTTTTTTAATTTTAAAAGTTTAAACATTTTGCTATATAGATTTTTTTTGTATACTATCCATTTACCTGTGTATTAAAAAGAGTGAAATGATTTATAATTTAAAATTTATGATAAATTCTCAAAACAACAATAAAAACAGCAACAACTCCCAGTAAAAATTCAGCTGACTCGCTATATCTGAAAAAGTCTAATAGTATACAACTTTACTTTTAACTAGTAAAGATATTATTTTCAAATAATTTACATGAAGAGAACAAATAATAATAATAGTAATAATAATAATACTAATAAAACTACAAAATCAAGCTAGGTATAGGGATGTTAATTTTGGCCCACCTCGTCTGACCCTTTGGCTCGAATTTTTCAGGTCAGGGGCTCGCCAGCTCTTATCTGTCGGGTCATATACTTAATTACAAGATTAATTCTCTAACACTTTATGAAAATATCTTTTGTTTTTTATAATAAATAAATGTATAGACATATTGGTCTATTAAAAATAACCTCTTTATTAAGTAGAAATAAACCTGCCTGATAATAAGTAGAAATAAACCTGCCTGATATTAACCTCTCTACTATCATATGCATCATATGAAAGACAAATAAATGTGGGTATATACTTATACGTGTCCCTCCCTACTATGTTCTGAATTATCCATATTTAATCTTAGATTTAATAAAGGGAAGAAAACTTTATAAAAAGTATATTCTTTACTTAATTTGTGAGAAATAAAAAGAAAATCAAACTCTTACTTTCTTGGAAAACTCTTCAATCATTTCTAGTTCATGGTTCACAAGGATGGGTTTGAGCACCTGTTTATGTCATGATGTTTAAACCCTGCCATTTAATTATGTACTTACTTTTGTACGATTTTATACTTAACATATATATATATATATATATGTGGATAAGATTTAATAAAATAAGGTAAAAGTTGATTAATCGAAACAAAAGATTCAATTCCTACGAGAACACATCTTATTCCAAAACAAGTCTTATTCTTATAAATTAATTATTTAACATCTTTTCAATGCAATAGATCATATTAAATTTTATTTTTCGGCAAATTATAGAAAACTACATAAAGTTTAAGTCACTTATATATAAAAAATAAGTTAATTTAAATATTAAAGATGAAGACATATACTTTTTTTTATTTGATTCCGAATTTGGCTAAAATCTTATTTAAACTCAAGTTGTGTGACTGAATCTTATTTGTATCATTAACAAAAGGCATTGACATATTTTAATTTTTACAAAAATAAAATAATTTTATTTAAAATTAATAAAAAATTTTGTTACTTCAAATAAAAAAATTTAATTTAATTTAAAAAATAAATTTTAATCAAATTTTAAATTAAGTTAGTTGAATCGGGTCCATACAAGAATATTAAACTTACGTGTAGTAAATTCCCTCAAATCCTCTGATCCACCAATCCTATACTAATCCTATGTCAACCTATCTTAACCATCTATTTATACGGGACTCACATAAATGGATAGTTAAAATAGGTTGACACTAGCAATAACAGAGTAAGGAATTTAAAATAGGAGGATTCAAATATTTATTTTTTTAAATTATGGAGAACTCAATGTACTACTGAACTCTAAATAACTCAATTCTTATAAATTTTGAAGGACTTAGTACATCGTTGAGTCCCATATGACTATATCCCTGGGCAGAGAATTGGTAGACTAGAGGATCAAATCTTGTAGTAAATGGTAACAAAACCTAGTCTTTGCTTAAAAACAAAAAAGGACCTACATAAATAAATAATTAAAATAAGTCGGCACAAAATTGATAGAGCACACCAGAGACATCCCGTAGTAAATGGTAACAAAACCTAGTCCATGCTTCTTTTGAGGAATACGAGAACAAGAAATTAAGAAATTAAAAAGAAAAAGGACGAAGAAATCGACAGCGAAAGGCTGACAGGTTTAATGATGCTGGTCCTTTCCTTAAATTTAATGCAAACGACGTGTCGTTTGTTTCTTCGTGAACCAACTAGAGCCACTTATGTGTCATCGGTGTATTTTAGCTACAGGACTAGGTCTGGGACCCAATCAGATCTTTCCTTTTCTAGGCAAAATCACCCTATTTATTCCACAGTTACGGACACACACATCATCGTTTCACCACCGTCGGATCCTTAACAACGTCCTGATCGTTCGCACGTCGTTTTGTATNNNACGGTGGGCGCTGGAAGCAGCGATTTTGTTAGTGTGTCAGTGGTGTGGAATCACGTGTCATGAGGTTGAAGGATGGGCTCGTTCCAAAAAGGAAGGGACCGACTCTTGCCAGCAATCAAAAGGCAAAGAGTATTTATTTATTTAATATAAAAACATATATTTTCTGAAAATTTAAAAATTTTAACTATCAAAATTACTCAATTCTTCATTTGTCAAGTTATTTTCTTTTTAACAATAAAACATTCTCAATTATTAAATTATTTAAAATGGTTTTAAATAATATAAAAAGAGCTTGTTAATTTTTTTAAAAAAATAGAGAAATTTGTAATCATTATCCTTTAAATACACACTAAATAAACTTTCGAATTAACACAATAACCTGCAAATCACATCAATTAGGTATTTCACACCAAACAAATCCTGTACAATAGGCTCGATCGAGATAGCGTAAGTAGGAGGAATCGAACACATAATCTTTTGATCTCATGCCCCTCCATTCCACCAACTCGATCACTTTCTAAAACAAGTTGTGAAATCAATATTTTATTTATTAAATAGTAAAATTTAAAAAACCTCACTAATTTCAAAATTTTAATTTCATTCCCAAAAAAGTGTAAAGAATTAAAAAATAAAGGTATAGAAAAAAAGACACAATATTCATAGCATTTATCTTATATGTGTAGAAGTTGAGCTAAAACTTCAGAATCTGGAAGAACTGAACCATTCAGAACTTTACCGCTATCAACACCGACTCCACCAATCAAACCCATTTCCGGTCCCTATTTTACATTAGATGATCTTTTTTCGTATAAATCAACCAAATTTTATACTTATATTGATTATATAACAACAATATAGTAAGAAGTTCGTTGAAATATAAGGTTTAAAAAGATTAAACAATATATAATCTTATCTCTAATTAATAAAGAGGCTGTTTGTGAACATACTTATATTGATATAAAGTAAAAAAGATACATAATATTGTTTTTTTGTTACAACTAAATCTTTAAAAATAAAATTTCAAATTATAAAAATCTACTTATATTTTTAAATTGAATAATAATAAAAATAAATAAATAACAAGAACAATATACGTTGATTAATTTAATATTATTTATTTTTATTTTATTTTAATCTGAATTAATTAAATAATTAACGAGTTGTAACTTTGGCAATCTATGGTCAATACTACAAGCCAACTACCAAAAATTGTGGATAGGAAATGATAAGAGCGACGAGGGTAGATAAAAGAGGGAGAGAGAGAGAGGAGGAGGCGAGACAGAAACCTTAATGCAGACAGAGTGGTCTTGTCAGTGGTCAGTGCCAGTGTATCATCACAACCTCAACCAATCAAAATCAACTAAAAAGGTGAGAGCACCCCACTGCGAAATCTGGGCCGCCGAATTTTCCTATTCTGGACGGCAAAAGAAACATAATCTGGAACCAACGACCTTGATTGGTAAGAAAAGGACAAGCAATATGAAAACAAATCATTCTTTTTCTTTGGGAAAAGTCACTCGTTATTATTCATATTTTTAAAAAGTTTTTAGTACTTTTTATTATTAAATATATATTTTTTAAAAACAATTTCTATTAATTAAAAATAAGATTACATATTACTTAGCATCTTCAAAATATATATGCTAGTGAAATTTCTACTAGGTATTGTTATTATTAGTAGTTCTAAAATAATATTAATAGCATTCTAAATTCTAATTAAGTTAAAATTTTTACTTCTTTTAATTTAAAAAAGTTTCTTTAAATAGTTATTAAAAATATGTTTTTTATCTTAACTTTTTATAAGTATTTTTTTAATACTTATGTGATATGTTGACATTCAAATCACATATTTAAACTTTTTTTCTTATATTAGAGACTTTCCTTTTATGGTGACTTATTAATTCTTGTTTTTGGACTAAAGTCTAATTTACTTAACACGCATTTATTGTACGTCAAACTAATAATTGGTCCCCACTAAAAAGATTTTTAGACCATGTTGACCAAATATATATATATATATATACCAAATATATATATATATATATGTTTATAATTGTCCCGTTCAACGTAACACCTTTTTTTAATAGAAATGGAAGAATGTGTAGTTATTATTTTTTGTATGCATATTAGGTAAAATTTTGAATTGATGTAATAACTTGCAAATCATGACAACCGGATATTTCGTATTAGATAAACTTTGTACGATATACTAGATCGAGAGATAGTAGATAGGGAGATTTGAACACATAATTTCTTGTCTCTTGAATTGCATGAAATTTAAAGAATTTAAAATGTAAAATTTTATGATTCAAACTTTAAATCGATTATTTAAAATAAGTTTATTATTAATTTATAATAAATATAATAGGCTATTAAGTTTTTTTTCCATAATTTACTCAATACAGTGCTTAAAGTTAATATATATTATACAACAACGATCCAGTAAAAATTATGATAATACACTTGGTTAGGAAAAAGTTAATACATATTCTAATTAATTAAAAATTAAAAAATAATAAGTACCTAGTTTAATTATTTATAATGTGTCATTAAACATCTTAACACCTCACACAACAGTCCTCCTTTAACAGTTAAAAGTCATTCATTATATATTAAAAAAACAGTTAACTATAACATCAGCTTTAATGTTTTTAAAGCTTCACTTTCTATATTGCGAGCCAACTAAGTACCCAAGATTATTAAATGCATTGTGCTATATAGTATGCATCACTTAATAACAAGAGGATAAATAATATATATGTATTAGATTTTTAAACGTGGGTGAATTGCTCCTTTATGACTATAAGGTCCCAGAGAAATAGTTTCTTTGTAAAAGTATAAAGAGAATATTGCGTACATTATGACCCTCTTCAGACTCCAAACTCTTGCAAAGTGAAGAATCTTATGTATTGAGTATGTTAATTTATATTAGATTTTTAAAAAGTGATTAATATCAATTTCATGATTATTTAAAACAAGTTTCATGAAAGTTCAGTTATAATAAATTAAAAAATTATCTTTTTAAAAAAGTTATTGTATGCACTAAAATATGAAGTTATTATAATAAAGAGGTGATTAAAAAAGTCAAAGAGAAAAAGTTAAAACTTCAAAAATTTATGTCACTGCTTATGTCACAAGTGCTATAATTTTTTGTTCTTTAATTAAATTAATGGTGATGAAAACTTACATAGTGTACACAATATATTTAATATATATTTGTTTCAAACGTTGTACTTACTTAGTAAAAGATGTCAAAAAATAACAACATTTAGAACGAATTATGCTTATATGCATAATTTAAGAAGATCTAGTGATATACAATCTTACTTTTAAATAATAGAGGTTGTTTTCAATTGAAAGATGACAAAGAAAATTTTAATTTGTTTAGCATTGGCTTTGTATTTTTAAAGTGGACAAATTTTCAGAAATATGTTTTAATTTTTTAAAATTAAAGATTTAAGCCCCTGTTTTGTTTTTGATCCTTTATATAACATTCACTTAAAAAATATGTATTTATATGATATAAGGTAATCATTTTAACTCCTGACTAAATTGGAAAATAAACTTTATATCCAATTAACTCCAAAAATTGTTAGGTAGCTATTGTTATGATGTTTGAGACTTTGAGTGATGGATAATTAAAAATGACCACACTTAACAATTGCACATGTCATATAGTTATGCTATCAACATCAAGTCTTATCTCAATAATTAGAAAATTTTATGTCCCACAAAAAAAGATAAAACAGAACAAACACTATATTAAAAGTAATTAAATATAAAGTGGGTTACTTTTATAATTTTAATTATATATTATTATTAATTAAAAAAAATGAAAGTTGTGAGTGACGGCTTGTTGGTTGGATAAAGAAATCTATGTGTTCAAGTTGTCGGTAAGGATTCGAGGTTTCTAAGGAAGTTGGATGCCGTGGCCTCTCCAGCTCCTTTCGTACCCAAATCTTAGCTTGTACCCTTCACTCTTTGATCCTATACTTCACTTTATTTACGGAACCATCCATTCTAATTCATTTTCCGCACGTTTTTTCAATCTCTCACCGCCCACTTGTGAATCTACTTTTATTACCGACAATGATTTTAATTTTTCAAAACGAATTCACTTTAATAAAACTTTCACACTAATGTATACATATACATACATAATCAAATCTTCTGTTTCGGTTATAATATTCTTTATCATGTTTTATTAAATTCTATCTATATATTTATATGAACTTAATATAAATATATAAATGGCATTTTATAAATTAAAATTAAAACATAATAACTGCAAGAGAAAATTTGATATAATATATATACACATATTTATATTATCGGAAGAACGAAGAGATTCTGTGTTATGCTTGAATGACTTTTCTTCGTACAAATAGTCCAATGTCTAACTGGATACCAAGTCTGTCAAATTTACCCAAAGTTCAGACCTCATAATTTTGTATAAGAAGCAAATATACTCTCATATTAAATACTCCCTCTTATCTAAAATAAGTGTCGTTTTAGAGATTTTAATTATTCAAAATAAATATTATTCACGATTTTTCATGCATGTTTATAATTTTATTTCCAAAATTACCCTTTCATTTCTCTCACATCCTAATTATACAGTTTACATTTTCAAGACAATTCAACATGCAATTAATAAGAGTATATCAAACATTTCACTAGCTTTCTTAATAAGTATACATCTCTCTAAAACGACACTTATGTTAGATAGGAGAGAGTATATAATACATATATATATATAGACAGTTTTGGTCATACGTCCAAGACCAAACTTAATTCAACTGGTCGAACAAAAGTGAAATTTATAAACCTATTTTCGTAATATAAAAGACTGGCATATTATTTTATCAAAACATGAACAAAACCAAGTGAGAGGACTCGTGTTTATGCCTAAAATGGAAACGTTTGTAGATCCCACGAGTACCACAAATGGCATACAATTCTTAAGACTTGGCATTGGAAAAAGAGAGTGATTTCTTAAAGGGCACCGAAGACTGTGCAGAACCGAATTCCAAAATAAGTAAATATGCCAACTTTTGTAAAGCAAATCTTATGTTCCAATTGAACAATGGAACTTGAATATCAAGGACAAGTCACCGCAGATTTCTCTATAAGGCAACATTTTAAATTCCACTTCATCGAATATTTTTAACTTTTTCTTGTCTAGATCATATGAACTGGACATACTAGATTATATTTTATATTCCTAAAAGGTAAAGAGTATTGAACATATCAAAAGCCTACCCTACTAAGAAATGCCATGCAATTAAATAATGCCCACCATTGATCACTGTAGAGGAAGTGGCACACTAAGCACAGTTCAATCCTATTACAGCAACCAAAGGGTATCTAATTATTCTGGCTGAAATGAAGACAGGAATAATCAAAAGCCATTGTCGACTCATGAATAGGTTCTGAAGTTGAGTGTTATTCTTGATTAGGTATATAGAACAAAAGCTATACTCTGTCCATCACCATAGAGCAATTCATCTACTATGCAACTAACAAATATATAACATGAAATTATTGACACATAGCAGCAAACTTTTCGACGATGTAAATATGTACAGAAGTGACATTTGCACTAATCAGAATAAAAAAGTTAGAACATTACTAAACCCCTGACATATAGAATCACCAATGCAATATTGTATCAACCACATACCTCCATTGCAACTATGTTCTACCTCATAACTCTCTTGAATCAACTCAAAATGTTGACCTTGCTTAGCGTATGAACATATGAGTATCGTACTGCATAAGGGGCATTGATTCTTTGCAACTCGATGCATGACTTTAAACTCGCCAAAGGATGATAAATTTCAGTGCTGAAGGTATATTATATTAGCACCAATTATATAACAGGGGGAGAATTGTGCTACACAATTTTGAAATGAAACCGTTCTCAGCATTTCCTGATGGACAAAGATCCAGTTTGAATTGTAGAACCACCGCATCTACAAAAGAAGTGCCGGAAAGCCCAGTCATTATGTTTTAACTGCCAACACATCATCTTCTTCTACCATGATAGATTCCGCTGCCAGAATGATGTTGATGCCGATGACGTGATCCAGCACCTCTTCCACTGCTTCCTTCCCATGTACTGTGTCTGCCACCACCTCTGTTATTACCACTGGGTATCCAATTTTGCACTTGTGTTCCCAACCCATTAATCTCTTCCTCTTCTCTATCATTATACTCCAATACCAGCCTCTTAATGTCCTGTTTCTCTTCAAACTCAGCTGCTTCTTTCTGCTTGGTGCTCTGAATGAGAGAGCAATCACTAGGAATGTACATCTGTTTTGTTTGTTGTTTGTTACCTCGCTTTACAAGTACTTTCACCTGAACCTCCTTGTTCCCCCCAGCCTCTTCATCCATTGCCTCGTCACCACTTTCAACTCCAAAACCTCTTCCATGATGATCCCGGTTGGAACCCTCAAACAAGGTAATAGGCATTACCATATGCAATGCAGGTCGACCTCGAAGCTCTTGTCTTCGCTGCTCCACGCTCTCCTGCACAAAATATGTCGCAAAATCATCAAATTTTTAATAAGGTGTGAGCAGGTCCTTAGAAAGGTATAGGCAAGAACTAGTTACCGAGTTTGAGAATGAACTTACCAAAGCATTGTAGAATAGACCAATGATGAGCCACAAAATGGAAATAGAAAACGGTAGCAATAACACAGCATGAACATCAATTATGAATATAGCCAGCAATAACAAACTTGCCTGAACAACAGCTCTCAGCTCCTGCTCAAAATTGGCTGCTTCAAGAGGATCTACTTCTGTTACTTTTTGCCTGATGCGGACTTCATCATCGTCGTCAGAAGCAGGTCCATCACCATCATCATCATCCTCTTCTGTGTCTGATCCATCCTCATGAATCTCTTCATCCAACTCTTCTTCCTCATGACCGCCCTGGTCAATGGTGCCACTGTCTGAATCAGAGTCACTCTCACCCACGTCCTCATGCAGCCCACCATTCTCGTCATTCGTGTTCACGGTTCTTTGACCATTACTGGTGCCAGACCTAGTAGTCCTTGAACGTTTCTCAGACTCGGAATGCTTTTCACTATAGGTCTTCTCAGTTGAAACACTAAGTTCGTTCTCCTCAAGTTCTATAAGAGCTGCATTTGCCTCTTCGGTGGATGTGTATCGAGTCATATTAGGGCGTAAGTCTGCAAACAAGTCCTGAAAACACATCTTGTGAGTAAACTCAAATAAATAACATAAAAGTTACATTTCAGATTAAATACGCATATATAAAGAGAGAAAACCGTAAGAAGATTTTCCAAATAACAAACAAATTGAATTATCATGTTGAAAGTACTTGAGAAGTTGTCAACTGAAACCCCTTGGACTTAAACTGACAATAAAAGATCCATAAGCATCGAGACTCTTTGTTTGTTGTTTTGAAGAGCTAGTTTTTGAATTCAAAGGAAAAACATGGTATGGAGCTATTAAGTATTAACAGAATTGTTTAAAATCTGCATAACTGACCTGCAAGTCGAATTCAATGTCCAAGGGTAGTGCACCTTTGCTGAGAATATATCTCTGGAAGTGTATCAAAAATCGATCAAGTTTCCTCTTTGAAGAACCTCGGTCAAAGTAGTGTCCACATGTTTCAAGTAGAGTAATAACCATTCTGATGCGGAAGCAATCTTCTGGAGGATCCAACTCATCTTGCTAACAACATGAAAAAGCAAAAACCATAATTTCATACTTTGTATTGTATACACAATTTGGCTATGGGATCATTCATGTCTCTGATTAAAATAAAAAAAAACCTGTCACAAGAGGACAAGAAGTTAACCTTTCACAATTTAAAAATTAATTCAAAACAAGTTACCAACCAGAAGCATTATGCTGCCAAAGTTTAAATTAATCGTTTCTTATCTACCATAATTTCCAAAATGAGAACCATATTTAAATATCAAAATGCGATTGATTGAATAAAAAAGATAAAAAAGATAAAAAAATGTGATCAACAAGATGGAAAGAGATGAGTTAATTGATTTTGTTCTGTTATTCCCTTCCTTCACAAAAAGAGTTACGATGGATCATTAAGAAACAAGTGTACCCAGTGGTAAAGAAAATAAGAGAAATGGAGATCTATACCTCTGGTATTTCATGGCCAAAGACAAGAACTAAGTAGAGTGTCTCAAATATTACAGATGAATCCACATGTTCATAGTTGTACAGCTCTCCCAAGAAACGCATATGGGCAATGCGCCTTTGCTGCATCCCATAGTCATTCAATTCCAGCCCAAGCCTAATCTCCTCCAGAACCTGAAATCCAAAATAAAAAGAGACAAAGCTCAGTAGAAATTCCACCATTGGCATATCCAAAGCATGGCCATCAAAATATGTGACTGATGAAGCCATTTGAGTTGTCTGATCCGTTGAGGTTAGCTAATCAAGATAACAGATTACACAAGAATTTTCGTTGGGGTTTGTAGACCAACCACAAAGGCTCCCCAAATATAAGGTTCAAAAGTCAAAATAAGAATCAAGAAACTTTTCATGAGAATCAATGGAAACTAATAAGTCAAATAAGGTTGGTTTTAGAAGGAGGGTAATATGAATACACAACAGAAGGAGAACCTCACTTGTAGTTCAAATAGGTCCCAAAATAAGTTTTATGATTAAGATGAGTTAGGAGCAACCAGAGATTCTTATTTGCTAGAGGAATAAAACACAAACCTCATCAACAACTGCAACTGCAAATTCATCATGATAATGACTTAAACCAGCTGTGAGAGAAGCAAGCAAGTGAATTTGACCGTACTTCCCCTTGTGAACCTTCATAAAACATTTTAGAAGGTATGCCTCACATTCAATCCATGGTAATTTACGAAGCTGTCTCAACACATGCTCAATAGAAGATTTATCAAGATCTGAGAATAGCAACCTTCTTATATACTGCATCCATGATCACAAAACAATGATTAATACATCCAATATTTAAAAAATGGAAGTATAGAACACGCTCTGAATCGATCAACACCTGATACAGTGGAGGACGAACTTTAGACACTCGTGCAGATCTTTCAGGTGGTTTGCACAGATAATAAGCATTTTCTACAAGAGTGCTAAGCCGGGGATCCAGATTTTTGACATTTTTTAAGCGCATTAGTATCTCCAGCATGTTAGCCATTCGGACAGTAGTTTCAGGAGATCGATACAGAAACCGGCCACATGTCTCGAGAAGATTGCAAGCAACGTCAATGTTATGATGAGTGAAATCATCTAAACAAGCCTGTAAAGAGAGAATACATAAACCTATCTGTCAAATGCAAAGTCCTTGATGAAGCACCATACATAACTACAAAATAGTACATATCCCTTGCTGATCATATATTCCATTCACAAACAAAAATTGATCTAATGAAAGCAAATTAGTGAAAATGAATTGATGTGATGTGTCACATGATTTCCATCAATGTTCTGCCTTATTCAACTAGAATATAAGTATGAAGGCACATAGATAACTTCAAAGCAACTTAACCAAGCAGAATCTTAACCAAGCAGAAGGGATCAACAGATCTGATGTTAAACAGCAAGATGTAGGAACAAAAAGAAGTATATCAGCGCCAGAATTTACAAGGAACTTTTGTCTGGCTAATGCACGAAGATGCACATTGATTATGAAAGTCATCTTCATTGAGTCATCACAAAGATTAAGTGATTAATCAGCGAACACCTAAACAATTTAAAATTTTTAGAATTAAAATATAAAATCAGGAAGTGATTATAAACGTACCTTCAAACAACTAAATACAAGAGCAGGAGGTGCAAGTTTAAACTTGCAGAGTTCTCCAATAAATCTAATATTCCTGATTTTTGTTTCAATATTCATCTGATCCTGCAGAAAGAATTAATTGACAAGTTAAAATTCTTGACAAGCTGAAAATGACTACGCACGCAACAAGATCTAATATCATTAACCAACTGCCCCTTTCTTCTAAAAAAATACATGAAATCACTAAACAGACCTTTTTGTTTATCAGGAAATTAAATTCTTCCTCCAACATCTGTAAGAGCATAGAAGACACATCTTTCATACAAGTTGATAAGGTGGCAACCATCCGTGAGTAGTAAGGCAACAGCTCCAGAGATGTCCTAGGCACATTAAATAATGCCCTCACAAGCTTTTTCCGGTTTGACTTTGAATTTAAATAGCAAAACTCAACCTGAAAAAAGAAAAGAAATTGAAGATTCATAACCATAAGATCTGCGCATCACATAAGGTGTGGAATTGCTGAAATGAACGAGTGAAACAACAAACTGCAGAAGTATGATTACTGTCAATTGATCAATTAGGTCACGGCTAACACAACTAGGAAGCCTCTGCAGTAGAGCATCCAAATTTGTCCCTTCAACACCTTTAAGTTTATCTTTCTCATTTTCTCCTTTTCTATCCATATCTTTTTCTTTCACTTTCTCTTTTTCTGGATCTTTGGCCTTTTCTTTATCCTTTTCTTCCTTATCTTTCCCTTTCTCTATTGGCTTTCCTTCCTGCACAGCACCAGATTCTTCTGCAACCTCTGATGCATCGTTAGGTTGGCCTAGTTCCAATCCAGGTGCCGATTCCTTGAACAAAAGTGATGCACAACGTCAGCATAAAACACAAATATAGCAACTTTATCTGTTTACGGAGTAAGTAAATTCTGTTAGATAACTGAAGCATTTACTCACAGTTGGTGGCTCTTGAGTCTTTGCTGACTGCTCGCTTACTTTGGGTTCAGCTTCTCCCAATAGCACAGCCGGAACAAATGCTCTGGAAGGAAAATTTAGCATGTTTTCTAAATTCGCACCAAAGTTTCACCAAGATACAAGAACATTGATCAAGTCATATTAAATGATGAGGCATTTTTGGTAAATAATAATTAACAGGTCTTTGATTTACTTTCATTCAAATGCTATCATCCAGCACTGACAAACCTGAGATCTGGTAAGCATTCATAGAAGGCTCTGGTATCTTCATCATCCCACAAAGCCTCCAGAACAGAAGAATCTTTCCCAGCAGCAGGCAGGGATGCATCTTCACCTGAAGTCAACCTAGTCGTGTGACTATCCTCTGGCATCACTGGGGGCTGCATATCAAGTGCTTCTGCCAAACTGATAACATAAAGTTTATGTATATCATATAAATCACAGAAAAAATTGCTGATGCCAGCTAAAATTTCTCTATCAAGGATAAATTAAAGTATACTCGATTTCTCTATCCAAAAAATTGAGTGTAAGAGCAAGTTCAACTGCTCTACAAACACACATATTATCAAACTTATGGATGGTAACTCATCAACATGGATAAGATCCAAAAAAAAAAAGAAGCAATTGTAGATAACTTACGATGAAACATTACGATACAACTGGTCATAAGACTTCCGCAACTTCTCATATGCTACAGCATTTTCATCACTGAGTTCCCCTTTAGCATTCAAAATCTTTGCATTTTCATGCTCCATTTGACGAAGTGACTATTAAGAAATAATAATTGGCAGTTACAGTCTTCATACTAAACAAAAAGCAAAGGTGAAAACTCATAATCTACTGTCCTGGGTTAAAGCAGTATATAGTTCTAAGGTCGAAAGGAGCGTAACGCTTACAGTATGTTCAGATTGAAGCAGCTCTGCTACAGCATCGTAATATGTGTGAAAAGCTTTTCTGAAAATCTTCTTCTGATCAGATGTTACGTTGAGGTTTTTAAAAAACTGCAACCACACATCACTAGGTTAGTCGGTGATCATTCAGATTCATATTGGCAAGTAATCAGAAGGAGAATAAAGTGTCTTAGCAAAAGAAAAATAAAAGCAATTGACATAAATAAGAAGTGCTGATAAACATCCCACACATTATCACTTTAATCAAGGCATTAAAGCAAGAACAAGTTAGTTGTTAATGAAATAACCAGTTCCAGATCCTAGTCCAACTTCCCAAATAACTACAAAATGACATATGACAGAGAGACAGCAGATTTTTGGCACCTCTTCATAAATTTCTTGTCCGGAGTGTGGCAATCCCAGAAAGAGTCTCCCTTGTCGAGCAAAACTAGCAAGGAGAGTCAAATTTGTTTGTGTACTATCCCGGTCCTTTAAATGTTCTAAGCTAGTGAGATCCTTAATTATATTGATAAAAATACTGCCATCCTCTATAACTCCAACGAAATAAAGTTCAACAAGCAATTTCAAGGTGCTCCGCTTTTTCATAGCCTTTGAATTCTTATCCCCATCCAAGTCTTCACCAGTTTTTCCAGGAAAAAAGATCTTCAAAAGCCCTTGTACCAAGCTTGGTGAGAAGTCCTTGTATCTCTGATGAAGTAAGGAACAGATCTGAGGAAGATGAACATAAGTGTCAGGGCAAAGCATTAAAAAAAGAGGATGTATAACTGCAGCGTTATGTATTATTGTCCATGCGAGAATGTGATCTTCAACATATAACAAGACTAGAATACTTCCACACACTGTACCAAGAGCCAAAACAGTTCAAAAAGTAAAGATCAGATTGCGTTTTAACAACTTTAGCATGTGCATTTTAACCTGACTTAATAACATGGAACAAGCACCAGCGAGCTTTATGCCAATGACTGAATACACAGGCTACCTGAACAGCTGCTTGTATGTCAGATGTTTTAAGCTTTGCATCACATATAGCTGTCACAGCCTCACTAACAAATTTGCTAAGGTTCACACTTCGCAACTCATCCATCAGCCCTTCCCTCTGTTCTTCATTTATCTGCTTTAACTTTTTGATAACTGCAGTATTTCGTTTGATGCTAGAATCCAATGTCCGGAGAAACCCTGCATCTGATGGGTGGTAATTACAGTAAAGTCCATGTGACAGTAATATATTAAAAGCCTAAAACATAAGCAACATAGAATGCAGCCTGAAACATACTTAAAAGACAGACTAACTTCATATTTAACAAAAAAGAAACAAATGAAGCAGGATTAGTCTATCAAGGATCATCCAAGAACAGAACACGTAGCAACTTATTTGATGTATAACACGCTTGACTTCATAGATTTCTGTTCTCCTTAAATCATAGGCAAAATATTGCACGTATGAACTTTATCTTCTAATCAAGGTTCAGAAAATTTTACATTTCTGATCAATTTCATACATTACATACAATGAAGTCAATTAAAATAAAATCCATCCTCAAATTCTTGCAAAGCAACTAACCAGGTCTTTCAGGATTCAAGTTACTCTGACGAAGAGACACTTTTTCCTCCATAGATTTCTTAATTTCCTCACGTCGAGCAATGGCTTCCTGAAAAATGAAAACCGGAACGAAACTTTTTTAGAGTAAAATTCATATTCAGAGTTACAATCAAGAGAATTCCTGTTTGAAAGCACATAAACAGCACAGCCGCCTTGGTAAAAATCACTAGGCGCAAAAACTCGAGGACACAGGCTCACCTCATCGTCTTGCTTACTCTGGGATTCGCCTCCAACACGGCACTCGTCTTCATGGTGATCCATATTCGAATTTCTACGGTCACCAGTAATTAGAACCCTAAAAGAATCATAGGAGAGAAAGAAGAACTACACTGTATTCTCTTCAATCTTCTGGAGTAAAGCTTATAGCTTCTTACGTTTACATACATAAATCGACAGGGTTGAGTTAGGTTAGGGTTAGGATTAGGGTTTACCTGATCTGAGATTGATTGAAACAGATCGTCGCCGGAGAAACGAAAGTGAGTGATTCACTCGATAGAGAATCTACAGAAATAATATGGAGTTATCAAAACCCAGAAGCGTTGTGTTAAACTGTAAAAGATGCATTCAATTTCATTTCTATACTTTTAAATAAATATAAATATTTATTAACATTAATACGTAAATATTAAATAAAATAAACATAAAAACTAAATAAAATAATCATAATTTAATATAGTAATATTATAATTTATTACTTTATAATTGACTTGTTTCAAATCAATTAAAGAGTCTATTATTAGTTTCTTTTATCTTTATATTTTACACATAATTCTCACAATACTTACAAACACATCTTCACGTTTATTTTGAAATTTATATAATATTATTTGACTTTTTTATATGTTTTAATATTTATTTTTAATATTGGTTTTACTTATTTTATAATCCATATAAAATATTTGGTTAAATATATTTTTATTTATGTTTTATATGGTTTAAAATTATATAATAATTAATATATTGTACTTTGCATA
>JANSVB020000066.1:212847-226177 GCA_025504935.2 Erythroxylum haughtii
TTACCCACTTTTATAGTGTAACAGACAAATCAGCTATCAGTTTATAAGAAAAAGAAAGAACAAAAATGGTTCAATGTTGGACCATTAGAGCAATTCCCATTTTCATAATGTTAGAACATATCTGGAAGCAATAAAAAGACTAAAAAAGATTCTGAACACTGTCTACAGTTTCTTAGCTTTGTCAGGCTTTTAAATATTGGAACTTTCCCTTCATTTTCTCATTGCTCCACCATTTCTAAGCACACAATTACTCACTCTAGGCACAAAAAGTGAGCATACCTAACAGAGAGAGATCAATCATAGTTTCTGTACTTGATCTGCTAAAGATGGCTTTGAACCTCCAGTTGTATGATCATGCAGAGGAAGAGTATATTGACATGGAAGTTAGCTCATACTCCAACTTCATGTGCCGCTCTATAAGCTCTCCTCCACATCAAAGAGAGTTTGAGTTCCAAATGTCTTCCAATTCACTAGAAAAGCAGTACAGTACAACTTCACCAGCTGATGAACTTTTCTACAAAGGAAAGCTCCTTCCTCTTCACCTCCCACCACGTTTACAAATGGTTGAAAAGCTCTTGGAAAGCTCCAACTTTGGCTATAATGAGAGAAAAGATGCTTATGAAGAATTCTATGGCACACCATCGATGACAACTGCAGCTACACCAACAACCAGAAGTACCCCATTTGAGTCCTGCAATGTTTCTCCTGCTGAGTCTTGCTATGTTAGTAGAGAACTGAATCCTGAACAGTACTTCTTCGAGTATAATTCAACTGAATCCAGTGATTTCACTGGAGAGAATACAAAGAAACCATGGTCCAGAAAGCTCAATATAATCAAACAGTCTTCATCAATTGGTTCAAAGTTGAAGGCTTCTAGGGCTTATCTCAAGTCTTTGTTTGGCAGGTCAGGTTGTTCAGCGGATTCCTGTGCTGCTGCTACAAAAGTTGCAGACGAAGGGACAGTTTCAATAGCCAAAGAATCAATGAACAGACATGTAAAGGCTGGAAAGAAAAATCCTTTCGGGCAAATACAGAGAGAAAAGTACCAGTTATCAACAAACGCAAGCCAGAAGTTGAGCAAAGAAACTGAGGATGGAAGTGGTCGGCTTCACAGAAGATCTTTCTCAATGTCAATCAAACGGAATTCAATAACCAAGCTTTCATTGGCTTCTTCATCATCAGGTTCTTCTTCTTCTTCATCATCAAGCTCAACCAGTTCAAACAGGTCTACTGAGCTGCCTTTTCTCAAGAGAAGCAGCAGTACAAATTCAGAGATTGAGAATCCAATACAAGGGGCAATAGCTCATTGCAAGCAATCACAACAGTTGTCCCACGCAAGGAAGACTGCAAGTGAATTGGGGTTTTATTCATTTTCAACTTCCAAAATTGAAAATCAAGAAAGATCTGTTCTTTGCAGGGGATGAACTTCAACAGAAAAAGGAAAAGCATAGAATCTAGGCTGCTTTCTGATGTTCTTTTTTCATGCCTTTCATTATCCTGATTTCATGCTTCTGTTGAGCAGGAGTTGTTATTAGTACCAAGTCCTTAAATGTTGAGCAGATCATATCCCAATGGAAGTTTATGCAACTGAAAAATAATTGGCCATTCATTCCTAAAATCCAAGACATGAGTTTAGAATCAGCACCTATTCAACAAAAGATATATCCTATGGCTACTCCTGATAGTTCACATGGTCTTAAGTTAAAGTGCTTTTGAAAGTCTATAAGTAAAATTCCAATGTTTCCATATTAATCCGACTTCCATAAACCGAACATTTAGAGCGCTCGTCTTTCCTGAATTGGGAGTAATAGAATGGTTTTCATTATCTGTAATGAGAACATTCCTAAAGATGACCAGAGGAGCTCTTGAACTCCCCTTTTCCGTAGAAAGAACCCTTATTCGGATTCAAACAGCTTAAGCGTATTTCTCAGAGCACCACCCTGCCCTTCAACCTTCTGATACAGGATTAAAAGCAGACCTAGTGGTTATCATTCATGGCTTTTACAAGGTCCTTTAATTAAATCTGAATGTTCCTCATTATTTTCAATGATCAAAGAAAAACAAGATTGATCTTCCAATCATCAACTTGTTTCACTATCAACTTGACATTGCTTCCAAGAACGCTCTTCCACCAAGTTTCTAACTCCTTTAAGTGTAAGGGTTGAAAAAAAAAATACTTTACATTGCTTAGCTTTAAAGGGTATAAATGAAGCTTGACTTGTCATTAATCTTACATGCTAGAAAGGGCTAACCATAAGACAAGTTAATGTAAATTAAGCACCAATAAGAAAAAACTAAACATTAGAGAAGGTAAATATCATTAGCTTCTAGTCAATGATAGGATAAGGGATCTAATAATGACATGAAAATTAAGGAAAGCCTACTTGTAAGATCAAATGAGTAAGACCCACCTGAATTAAACAAATGAACAAGGAAAATTTTATCCTGGATCAAAGTCTAAACATGACACTTTCCAACTAACCAGTAAACTATTATCAACATGTGTAAAAAATTGTTGGTACTTAGTAGAAGATGCCCACTACTCATGTTTAGAATAGTATTCAAAATTGCATGAAGTTCGACAAAAGGAAAGCAACTAACTTTGTAATAATATGAAATTTCAGTTCAAACTAGTAAGGTTGGCAGATCATTTGGTTTAGGATCCAGAGGAAGAGAATATCTTTAAGTTTAGATCTGCATCATTCCAGGGCTTCCTTTTAAGTTTTAGATTTATTAAGTAAGTCTGCTAAACCTTAATATAAGTGAATGTGTCACCCAGAACTTTGACAAGAATAGAACAAAAGAATGCAAGAAAAAGGCTAATTGATGATGTTGAACACTAAGGACTACTGATAAGCATATACCAAGAAAAGCTTTTCCCTACTCTACTTTTTAGAGATGACAATGGGCCAGTCCGGTCAAGTTTTTAAAAATAATTTTTAAAAATTAAAAATTAAAAATATATTTTTTTATTAACCTAGACCCAAACTTACCTGAGGCTCAACTCTTCTACGTAAAACGATATTGTTTTGTTTAGAATAATTGCCCATCGAATTTATCTAGGCTTGAGTTTGACCCATGAATCGGCTTATTGAAAATAGTTAAATTTAACCCATAAGCCAAAAGTTGTCATTCATACTACTTTTTCACTAACTTCTACCAAAAAAAACCAACAAAAATCGGACCTTACATAATCTTCCGCAATAAAGAATTGAACTTTGCTTCTCAAGTTGATATTTATTCCATAGAACAAAATGCAAGCTTTGTTATTCCTAAATAGCTTTCTCTAGACTGCAGCAGGTAAGCTTCATGGATTCATTTGTGCAACTACTTCTTTTAGCAGTCTGCAAGCACGAAAAGAGCACGTAAACATTAAAATATCGGTGACCTGAAACTTGAAACTTGATGATCTGTTGGGCATGATTATATTCAGAACTTCATAAGATGTACACTAGCAATCTTGTAATATTGATTTTATTTTCCGAGGAAGGAATCGTAGAACATCCTGCAGGTCATCCAAAATTGTGTTGATCTGTGGCAACAATACCGCAATCATTGTGGATGCAATTGCAAATTTGAAAAATGACGCCAACATATCTCAAGTGACCAGCGAAGTACCTGCTAGAATTCTATTCTAAGCAACCTGTTCCTGAAAAGAACAACAACAGCCTCAGTTTAAGTCTCTATCCATGAAAACCAATCTATATTTATAGAAAAACCTATGACTTTCTGCACAATTAAATGAATGCTAAAGCCAGACTGTTGAATCTTTCAAACTAAAGTAATGAAAGATAGTTCCTTTTCTTCTACAGACATAACACAGAGCTCGGAAGCTTAAGACTTGACCTCACAGAGCGGTCTGACTAGAAGAACAGCTGCATTTTCAGACCGGGAAAAGCAAGCCAACAGAAAAAGACGAGAACTTCAAAAAACAGAGCAGAAGTCAAAGATGAAGGAAGGACAAGGAAGAGCAGAAAAACACCAAAAAAGAAAAGAAAAGAGACAACGAAGAGGGACCGTTTGGATGGTCATGAGGCTGAAGTAAGAGAGGTTCAAACTCAACAACCAAGTGGTTGACTTTAAACTGGAGATTGGAAATTTGAAGAACATCTTTTGCAATGTCTTCAATCTGAGAAGAGCTATCGCATTCGTAAAGAAACTAGTTCGGGCTCCCATTGCTTGCTTGCTCTCTCACTGTTTCATTTGGGTTCAGACCATTTTCTTTTTATCTGTTTCAGCTTCTCAAGTCCAGAATTCTGTATCAAGACTGTACCTTTATCTTCCTCTGGATAAACCTAAACGAACAGCTTCCAACTTCCAACGCTCTCTTGTGACGCACAGTTGTAGGAAACTTGTAGACTCTGAATGGAGCCATCTTTAGTTTATGGTTTTCATTATGTTTTTCTTTTCCAGTTTTATCTTAGAATTCAGACGGTGTCACGCCCGGTTGGACCCTGATCAAATGGGAACGCAAGGACCTTCATTCATATGTTGTCCAACTGAAGCGCATCAGACGTGATGCTGACACCATTGAAACGATCAACATCACATGGATGTCATTTTCTTGCAAAAAAGTTTAGATCATTCCAAGTTCAGAGTACTAAAGTTTCCATTTTCCTTTCTAGGGGTATCCAAATTTGGCTAAACTAGGCAAAAAAATGTAACTAGTAGCATACCAGTTCATGGAAGTAAAAGATTTATTTAGATGAATATTGTTACTGTCTAGTTCAACATTCACTTTGCCAGATACAATCTTCAGGTTTTCAGCAGCAGTGTCAAATTAAAGTGCATAAATTTGATCCACTTCTGAATCGGAGAAATCAGAGTGATGCCATGAGTTCGATCCACTTCTCTTTCAACATTCACTTTGCTAGATACAATCTTCAGGTTCTCGGCAGCAGTTGCAGTGTCGAATTAAAGGGCATAAATTCGATCCACTTCTGAATTGGAGAATTCAGAGTGATGCCATGAGTTCGATCCACTTCTCCTTGTATGCTTATCCTTCCTCCTCATTGAGCGGATTCTCTTGGATTTCACTACATAGTAAGTCATTGTCCCAAGAACAGCAGCCATTATCACTCCACCAACTATTGTCACCAAAATCGCTGCCCATTTATGGTGCCGGCCAACCACGATATAAGAAGAGGCAATGAAAGCTACTGAAGTGCACACAGAAGCCAGCCACATTAGTTTGTTAATCACCACAACTACACGTTTCTCAGCTTTTGTCTCACCTCTCACCAATGTAATTTGAACCACAACAACAGCTAAGGATGTAAACAGGGCAATAGCATTGAAGATGAAGAAAATTTTGAAAGAAGCATGGGTTACTACTACTGCCATTCCGTTATCATTGTCCCCACCAGGCACCATAAAAATGGCTGCAAAGGCAACTGTTGCAAATAGAACTGCCACAACCGTCACCGAGTTGGTGGCATTATTGATGCCTTCACGGTGGAGCTTCCTGAGCTCCTTAGAAATATTATGAACATTCTTGTTGGTCCTTCTGGTCTGCTCAAGTTGGGTGTGAACATCTTTTTTAATTTGAGTCACAGTTTTCCTGAGCTCATCCCTCGGTTGGTTCAGTTCATTAGCTCTAACAGCATCATACCGAGCAAGGCACTCTTTTATATCAGAGGATTCTTCAGAGAGGGGAAGCCCCTCAGCTATGTCGAGAGCTGTCTTATGGTCTCTTGTCAGTGCATTTACATTTGTATCTGGAAGTAACAACAGTTCCTTCACTATCTGCAAATACACAGAAAATTCAAGGTTGGATCTTAATAAATTGTTGAAAGCTACATGATTACATTGAGAAATCATGCAACATGCATAATAGAAGTCTGAAAACTAAAATTCGGCAAATATAGTGGGACACAAGGATTTGTCTTCAAAATATAATTCAAGGAAAAACTACAGAGTTCAAAACCAATATCAATTATACGATTAAGGCCTTGAATGACATAACAAAAGAACCAAAAAATAATCACCAGAGGTATGAATGATGCAACAGACATACCTCTGACCGCTTTTTCCGGGTTGCCACATGTAATGCTGTATTACCAAACTTGTCCGGGAGCATCACAATAGCAGCATCTGCTTCAAGAAGCAATTTCACCACCTCACAGCTCTGCCCTTTCACAGCCATATGTAATGCTGTCTGTCCTTTCTTGTCAGTCCTTCGTGCCAACTGAGGATCTTTGCTTAGCAATGCTTTGACAACATCTACATACCCCTGCCGTACAGCTAAATGCAAAGCATTTTTCCCATTGGACTTAGATATCTCCAACAAGCTGCTGTCCTTTGTCAGCAACTCATTCACAACAGCAGTATGACCTCTTACAGCTGCAGATACAAGAGGAGTGGCATTGGATGGGCCAAAAGTTCGACTCAAGCTTGGGTCGTGATCCAGCAGTACTTGAACGATTTCTGTAAGAAGGGAATCATTTTAAGCAGAAGAAAACATTGACTATGAGGACATCAATTTTTCAACAAATTGCAACCGTCAAAAGTCAAGCAATCACTCTCTTGAGCTCATTACTTGGTAGACCACAGCATAAATTGACAAACTACTGAGAGAGAAAAAGAAAAGGTATGAAACTAAAACATATATGGGCTTCATGATCATATTGTTTTTCACTGTGTCATACATTTTTCTACTACAGGGGCTTGATTATGTTTTCTACAAGATTACTACTTACCATATGATACTTAACAGTCCAAAATGTCAAGTATGCAACTATAACCACATTGATTTGTTCAGTTCAATAAATTATAAACTGAACTTAAAGATAGCCTGAACGATTAAAACCAAATAAGGAAAAAAAAATTCAAATACATTACCGCAATGCCCTTGTAAAGCAGCGATATGCAATGGATCAAACCCTGACTTATTCTTTCTTGAAAGGCACTCCTTACTAGAGTACTTCAACAGCTCCTTCACCACCTCAAGGTGACCTCTATCAGCAGCAGTAAACAACACCGTCTCTTCTAATTCATTTACCTCATTCACTACCGATGCCCTTATCTCTGCTACCTCCTTATCCAAATCCACCCCACTCAAAGTCCCAACCATCTGTGAATCAATATCATCAAGAATCTGCTTGACAGCAGCCAAATCTCCACGCTGAGCTGCCAAGTGCAACTCGGTATCATTGTGGCGCCCGGTCACTTGCTTTACATATTTCTTTCTTCCTGCTTGGTCAATTCGTTTTCCAGAGTTGGACAAAACTAGAGCTGGAGCTGTTGATGTTGAGGATGGAGATGGTGCAGGTGAAAGCTCTCCAAGTGGGTTGTGGTTGAGCTGGGGTTGTGTTAATCCCTTCTCCAAATCTCTCTCGCCTACTACATAACCATCAATCACAAAAATTATACAAGTAAGACAAAAACTTTCTTCCTCTCCTATATTTTTCCCTATGGATGTAATTTTTCTTTTATCTTTTCAAGATTTCCATAATCTGCACATCTAGAAATGGTAAAAAGCCTGCTAAATTTAAAACGGCTGTATCATATTCTTCACGAGTCAATAAAGATCAGGATTTATAGGAACTTAGCAGGAGCAAAGAAGAGTGAAATTATCATATGGCAAAAACAGAAATTCTTAAAGATGGAAACTTTACAAGTTGCGAAACTAGAACTTAGCAAACATTCTTTAAATAATTGATCCAAGCTTTGCTAGATTCACAGAGAAAACACCCTAAAACAAGATTGACCAACTACTATCTATAGATAAAACTACACATGAAATGAAATTTCAAGAGAAACCCAGAAATCAACAACTAAATAAATTTCAACGGACGCAAGCAAATACGTAGATCCCATGAACAGATACAGAAACATTTACCTTCTAAGCCTGGTGAGGCCATGATCTCACTGAATTGTAAGCGAACTAAGTGTAAACGCTAAGAGCTCATGAAAGGGAGAAAGGAGAAATTGAGGAAAACATTAGAAAGAGGAGGAGGCGTGCGTCGTAAAAGATCGAATCTTTAAGACAATAAAGCGATTAAAAGACGACAAAAGGAGCCACCGAAGGAAAGTTCAAAGAAGGGTCCAAGTGAGAACATGAGTATGCAGTTTTTATCAGACTTCCACAAATAATTGATACTATTGCCTTCTGAGTCTACTCTTACCCTTCCACGTGGGCCAATAATTTGACTCCTTCGTAGCTCCAACGCGACACTGAACAGTCACCTGTAAGAAAAAGTACATGCGGAATACTTGTTTTTTGGGTTAGTAGAGGAAGTTCATACTTGAACAGCCTAAAACCACTTTCAAAGTGGTGGATTCGCAAGTTAAAAATCGTCCAATAATGTGCAAAGCATGATCATGAGTTCATTTGGTAGTGTATCATGCAAGTAAAATAGGAGGACTGGAAGAACCTCAAACTTGAAGAAGCAAACAAGAAAAAAAAAACCAACAAAAAAGAATGGATAAAGAACAATATTGGGCCTCCCAGTCTCCCACATTCTGTCACTGTTTAGTGTTAACATGTGAGCCATGGCCCTGGATGTGTCTTCAATGAAGATTCCTGAAATGAAGTTTAACGGGCCTGTTCTGATATACTCTCTCCTTGATCCCACATATTCCGCCACTGTACATTTCTCCCTTATACAAGGACCATAACGTTTATGGTAGTTGGATCACAAATCCAACGTACATGGATCGAGCAAGACCAGGTGATAACGATTATATTGTCTGGACGTGAATTCCTCAACTGTTGTTCTTCTCCTAAATTGTCTAAAGATATTGTTTCAGTAACACAGATAAAAGTTCATAGTCCTTAGTTTGAACAATCCTGCACGAAGAAGCATCAGTACTTGAAAAGGGTTGGCTGAAGAATCATGGGATCTTCTTGTGTTCTTCTGATCTTTACAAGAATCACAATTTTTACCAGCTTTAACTGCACATGAATGCAAGACTGTATTTTGCAGAGAAATTTCTCTGGACAGAAATAAAAGTTACCCCACGTATGAGTTAAGTTGTTCAGAGCATTAATTCAACTCGAAGAAGATCTAAACTTTCAGAGTTATCGTATTGAATCTTTGATGAGATGAATAATTATTTGATACAAGTTGTAATGATTGCTTATCCATATATCTCTGTAGAAAACATGGCATACCCCAAGTGCTTAGCTTGCATTGTATGAATAAGAAGTTCATATCTGAACAGAAGATCAGGTTGCTACCTCCATAGCAATCTATAAGCTGAAAACTCCCAAGCATGAGAAACAGTAGCTGTGACAGTTTCAGATTTCTAATCCAACATGTCAGTAGAAAGACCTCTTTAAGATATCAAATCTATCATCTCAATTACTAAACCTCTTTCATCATGTCAGAACTCAGAATAGCGTGCATGAGCTCCACTACGTAGCACGTTTGGTGGAAGAAACTACAATGTTAAGGCCAGGCAGTGGCAGAACAACAATAAATCTGCAGAAAGTTGGATCTAAACTGGTACCATTAAATCTGCAGATTATAGCTAATTAGGGCTTGTTATAGTTAAAAAAGGCGGATCAGATCGTTAATGGTTTGATATAAAGAGCACAGGATCGAATGACATGTGAATATGCACAAGTTACATCACTGGAACTTGTACAAACAAACGTAAATTTCTCAGAGTTGAAAATTCAACTCAGAAATCATTAATACATTAGGAAGACACAAGAACGATGGTAGTGACATGGTGCAACAGTAAAGATGTCGGGCAATAAGGACATTAATTCCGTAGGAAGGCATAAGAACGATGGTAGTGACAGGTAGCAACAGCAAAGATGTCGCGCAATAAGGATGATTCCAAGTTATTCATGAGCTTCTCAGAGATCTAAAAGTAAATTAAAATAATGTGAAATTGACATAACTTGTAGTCCATGTACCAATTACATGAACTCCATTGCAGAGCTAACTTGAACTCAAAGAAAGCTTGGAAAATCCAGGGAATCTAGAGCAAGGCTTTTAGTCCAGCAAAGCTCAAGTATTCGTCATTGATCCAACTATACTTCTCCATGAAAGAGTTGGCTAGAACTTTTGGAGGGTAACAATCTATGGAGTCTTCCCATACATTACAATCTTTCAGGGCTCTCATCACTTTCCACACGCAGTTGTTGCACTTAAAACCTGCTCCCAAGCTGATCATCAATATCCTGTCGTTCTTCTTGAGTCTCTTCTTTGCCTCCATGTAGCCCAAAACATACCAGAGACCTCCTGCGGAAGTGTTGCCAAATCGATGAAGTGCCATTCGAGCTGGCTCAAGGTCATAGTCACTGAGACCTAGACTCTTACCTATTCCATCTATAACAGCTCTCCCACCTGGGTGTATGCAGAAGTGATCAACACCAGTTTTGAGATTGAAACCAACTCCTGATCCTTCAGGACTTGGACTCTTGCTTTTGTTTCGTCGATAAGATACAAAAACATAGCGAATTAGTTCCCTTAGTGGCAGCACATTAGGGATGAGCAACCGGAGATTCATTGTTAAAGCTTTAGAAGCACACTTTGACAGGCTTTTGGTAAGTAGGAAACCTGCATAGCCAAGCTCGTCTTCTACTTTTATACAGCAACCATATGCTTCATCAGTCGAGCCAATATGGGTTCGTAGGATATAATCTAATTTCAAGATAGCTCGGTGCTTCAATGCTACATTGTTAGTCAGTAGCATTGAACACCCTCCTGAACGAAACAGGCAATTAGAAAGGATCATGGACTTTTCCTTTCCACAGTACCAGTTTGGACCGATGGATTCTGTACTGACAACAACAGCAAGTGCGTTACTGTAGGTCTTGAACAAGTTCTGGACCAAATCAATGGACACAACACTTGCGCTACACCCCATTCCAGAGAGGTTAAAAGCTTTAATGTCCTCCCTCATCTTGTAACGGTTGATCACTCGAGCCGTTAGAGATGGTGCAGGAGAGAACAAAGAAACATTGATGACAAGTATATCGATTTCTGAAGGAGAAATTCCTGACCTATCGAAGAGCTTGTCAAGTGTGCTGAAGATGATATCATCCAGTTCGGACAAAGAATCCTTAAACGTAGGAGATTCTTCTTGGCCTGTAATGATGTTTTCAGGACCATAAGTTTCTTCACCAATTCCTGAGTTGACTATGGTCTTCAACAGAAACCTGTACTCCTCCAACCCCAAGTTCTTATTTCGCATAACGATTTTTGCACAGGTTTCAGAGTCAAGTTTCCTGACCTCAGGACCCTTGTAGCATTCATAAGCCAGCATGTAACAACGCCGATTTCTTCTCAGGAAAACCACCTTATAGAAGTAGAGAACTGAACAGAAGAGAAGAACAAGGCAATTTACGAATAGGGGGTCCATTGGAAGTGTAATGTCTGTCGGGCAAGCAGTTTTCTTTTCTGCAGATATGAAACTTCGCTTCTCATTGCACCATTATATAGATTTTCCACGCAAGAACCTCTAACAAGGACAGTTACAGTCAGTAGTTCACCAATTACTCCCACCTGTCGTAGTGATTATATTTCCACGTTCAATTACTCCAAAATCAGCCTTAATTTTTGTGGTACAAAGTCGAGGCGAGGCAGTAATAGGTTGTCAGGTTGTCCTGACAGAAGAGGCCACCAAATTCCTGCCTAGACCACACACATAATTGAAAAAAAAAAGCTACTTTACTGCAACTTTTTGACAAGTTGAAACCGCTGCGGAACACAGAATCGAGAAGGAATCTGTGAAAGGTAAAGAAACTTTTTATAATGTCATAAATAGCATTCATTAATGGATAATTAAGCACATCCACCATTAATATCTAACATAATGGAGCTCTAGAGCCTCGAGTCGTAACAAATGTAAGCTGATAATTTATTGAACTGTTCACATAAATGGTGTGAAGAACCTGGAAAGTTATTCAAGTTATTAAAACCAGTGGTGATTAAAAGCCTGTAATGGTTTAGGATCTTTACAAGTATTGCGGCACGGCAACATATTGTTGGATATGGCTCCCTCACATGAGGGACACCATTTTTTAACAAATGAGGTACTGAAATAGACACCATTTTTTAACAAATGCGGCACTGAAATTCAGTGCCGCATTAGTTGAAAAAGAAATAAGACAGCTGCTTTTGTAGTTGTCTCACGCGATAGAGTATCTACTTCGTACAAACATACAACAAAAACATAGAAGAAAATCATAGCAAAGCAACATTATGATGTTAGGAAATATTTTTTTAAAGAGTTGGTGAGTGATAAAATAGTGAAGTTAGTATTTTTAGGTCGGAAAACACCTTGTGAGCTACTATTTTGATTTTATCTCTGTATACTTACTATTTGTAATAGTGAAAGAATTATTATGAGTATTGTCCGTGAACGTAGCCCAAAGTTAAGGGTGGATCATGTTAAATATTTTGTGTCTATTTTGTTCATTTTATTTTTTCTTTTCAAAAAATATGTCTGCTACGCCCAACAAGTGATATCAGACCTGTGTTTTTATTGAAGGTATTTTTTGAAAAGAAATACGTCACGAGGAAGACAAAATTACAATGAATTTTTTGACGTGATCCGTTCAAAAAGTTGACGTAAAATGGCAAAGTTGGTGAATACTACTCTCAAGTTTTTCAATTTGAAATTTGCAAGGTCCAGTGGAGTCTGATGATACTATTCCGGTGAGTATTATTCACAAATTACTATTTACCAGATCTCATGGTGAAAATTTAAAAGATATCTTTTCTGTCAAATTTTGACATCCTAGTTCTATCTTTGAGGTCACTTTTCTCAAATTTAACTTAATTTAGTAAATGAAGGTGAAGACGAGCAAAATGATTAATCTAAACGGTATTAACTACCGTATATGGCGATCAAAATGAAGGATCTATTGATGATTACAAATATGCATTTATCAGTATTTTCGACAACTAAATCGGAGGAGATGTCCAACGAAAATTGTGAGTTTGAGCATGAATGAGCGTGTGGTTATATTCGACAGTTTGTTGATGATAATATGTATAATCACATTTGTAACAAGACTTATGCAAGAAAGCTATGGAATAAGCTGGAGCAGTTGTATGCTTCAAAGACTGGAAATAACAAATTGTTTTATCTGAAAAAATTGATGCAGGTAAAATACTAGGAGGGTACTTCTGTAGCTGATCATTTAAACAATATGGAAGGGATGGTTGATCAGTTATCAAAAATGGGCATAAAGTTTGATGACGAGGTGATTGCTCTAATGGTGCTAGCTTCATTACCAGAGTCTTAGGAGACTTTGAAGGTGTCTTTGACAAATACTACACCAAATGGCGTATTAAATATGGAGGTCTTCGTCTTCGATTCTTTCGTCTCATATTCTTCCATCTCATTTTTTTTCGTCTCATTTTCT
>JANSVB020000066.1:263079-280407 GCA_025504935.2 Erythroxylum haughtii
CAACTAGGGAAGATGGATTGTGTAATAAACGCCATCCCTGCTTAGCCAAAAGAGCAAGGTTAAACTCGTGGATACGTCTATAAGCAAGACCACCCTTGGCCTTCGGGATACACAGATAATCCCAGCTCCGCCATCGAATGCCAGTGGAGTCCGCACCACTCGAGGTCCAATAAAAAGTATTCATCAGAGATTCAAGTTTCCTACAAACAGTCAAAGGAAGTAGAAACAAAGACATTAAATAATTAGGAATGGTTATAAACTCTTCATTCAAACAACATTTTACTACATTAGATTATGAACCTTTCCATCCATATCAAATAACAATTTTGTATCCAGTTATATTTCATTCCACTTTATTTTGTTCCGTTCTATTACAATAATAACTTTACGTTCAACTAAACATAACCTAAAAAAGAAATTGAATTCAAGTACACAATTAAAGATATAAAAATTTTATATTTTTTATCTTCCTCGTAAATCGCATTCTACATTCAATCAAAATCATCTTGAGACGTAAAATTTGGGCTTAAATAACTCGTAAATATTATTAATAAATGTGAACAAAATTTTAAGTATGTTAATAATTTCAAAATTTCGTGATTGTGTATATCATTTAACCAATAATGAAATTAAGTTAAAATATATTATTTATAATACCATATATTTTTTTAAAGAATTCACAAGTGAATTCACTGTTAAATTAGTCATGAAATATGCGAGCTTTGAATTACTTATCATTAGTAGTTGCACCAAAATTCAAAGATATTAAAAATCACGAGACCAGATCTTCTATACCTATAATTTTGTATCAACTATGTTCTATACGATCCCATTCACACAAATATGTAGAACCCAAAGAAATATGTTGATAAGATCGTATGAAACAGATCTGGTATATGGTTATAAATACAGAGAATTTGACTCCAAATCACGAGTCCTAAATAATTTGGAAAGGTTTTTTATTTTAACACACATTAAAAAAATTAATATTTGTTTATACGGATTGATATTTTATTTATTTATTTATTAAATTAGCAGTTTAAAACTTGATGTCAGAATTTTGCCTCCTATAAGGAACCTACCAGATTCGAACGGAGATTAGTATAAAAGTGGATGACTTAAAAATATTTTTTCATAATTAAGACCCTCCTAAAATACTTCGTAGGTAAAAAAAAAGCAATACCATCGATTCAAAACCGTGGTTAACTTTTTCCTCTTACTTGTTTTGCCTACTTTTGACTTTGTCTCTTGGGCACTTTGAATCAAGTTTTAAATTATCAATTTGTTGAATAATTTATTTAATATATATTTAAAAATAATAATTACAAATTTATTTATTATTTAAGAAAATTATGTGCAAGTTACTCATATCTTCCAAGTTAAAGAAAGGAAGAAAGAGTGGAAGATTGATGACTTTGGTTACTAAATGATTGATGAGATCAAGGAGAACGATTGATGACTTTGGTTGCTAAATGATTGATGAGATCAAGGAGAAGATCGATGACTTTGGTTACTAAATGATTCGTGTTTTTCACCTAATATTAAGTCTAATTAATTGTTAATTTAATTTGGAAAGTATTAAAATTAATACACTTTTTAATGTTTTTTTAATGTCTTGATGTTAGGAAGCAGGGTTCTTTGAGGGAACAAATCACCTATTCTTATTATGTTCTATGAGCATTCATCTATTCAATAAATGAGATCCATAAAAAATAGATGAATAGATGCTCATAAAATAGGGTAAGAATAAAATAATGATAACAAATAATCTAACTCATGATATGATTTCTAAAAATATGACAACTTTTATAGAACTAACAAATCTTATTTACAACTAAAGGAAACATTTGATTTCAAAGCAATGTTTAAAAAATATGACAGAAAATTAAACCAGTAAAATAAAAAATTTATGGTTTAAAATCGATATTAGATGATCATAAAATTAACTAAAAATTGAATAAAATTAAAGAATTAAAAAATATAATTAAAAAAGATTGTTCTTATCTATCAAAGAATTTGAAATTTAATTAAAAAATAGATTATTAAATAAAAATTAATTGAATTGTTTTAGTTTATAAGAACCTATTAATTAATAAAAATTATTCAATTAATTAATGAATCAATTGATCGGTCTTTAACAACAAGGGTAATTAAAATAAATCGAACCAAAAAGTTAAAAACTGAATTAAAAATTAAACTGTTTAAAATTTTTATTGTCGAATTAACTAAACTAGTTGAGTTTTTAATCGTTGTTTCACAAAAATATTACCTTCTTTTTTTTTGAAACTCGGAATTATAAAAATTAGATTAAATAATTAAAAATACACATAAAAAGAGAGGAAATAAAATTTCGCAATATTACATTAAGTTTTTTAATGTCTGACTTGATTATTATATCTGAAAAAACGTAAAACAAAAGGAATTTGACACAAAATATTAATTATTTGTGTTTCAGTCAAAGAGAAAACGTAAAAGAAAAGGAAATTGTCGAAATTTCTTGCACAAAAGCTACATCTTCTTATGTTTTCCTTCTTTCAATTCGGAATATAAGCCCTTAGTAACGTCGTTGCGTGTTAATTCAAAGATCTGGCTAATGTGACATTACAAGAAAAATCTAATAAAAAATTAGTTAAAAGATAAGCAATTATTATTTTAAGGTTACCCGGAAAATTGGGAAAGTTGAAACTGCCTATTAGTAAATTTTTCTTTATTAGTGGTGCTTGGTTAACAGGATAATGAGATTGAGAATATGAATAACTAAAGGGAATAATGAGAATGGGGGTTGAAATTCTTTGTTCCTATTTTTGGACCTACATAAATGGATAGCTTAAATCTAATAGGACAGATCCTGAGAATGAATATAATTATTATAATTATAATAGTTGATTAAGATGAAATAATGATTTTTATTACTACTGATGGTGGTTGATTTGTTAAAAATTATGAAAAATAGAAATTTGTTTTATATCAAATTTAAATATTTTAGTTAGAGAAAAGATAAATAAATAAATATTTAATTATTAAAAAAGAGAATTTCTAATTCTATGGGAATTTACCATGTAGTCCAAATTGATCGTCCAACTTGTAATGTAGTCCAAATTCAACATACGTCGGCTATTGGGGGATTCGTTGACTTTTTTATTATAAACTGTATGATAATTGATAATACAACAAAAAATACCGTTTTGGTCAAATTCGCGTGCCGGTAAATGTTCAGAGTACGCGTTTAGACCTCCAAAACGACGGGTCAATTGGGTCGTATCCTCACCTTACTAGGTACGTCAAGTAGGAGCCTCGTAAGAGGATAGGAACTACTCTTACTAATTGTCTCCTTTATCTAATTGTCTCAACTATTCTTATTTAATGCAGGTGACCCATTTACTATTTCTTCTTCTGTTTTTGTATTTCATTTTTTCAATTATCACGAAAAGGCCCCTTTTAAAACTATTTTGATAGGGAGAAATAATATATTTATTTAGGTTATGTAATTTTGTAAATCTAAGCCCTTAGGAACCATTTATGCCAATTGAACCAAAATGTACATATAAATTGTCAATTGATTAAATATTTTATCCAAATATATAATTCATACAAATTATTAATATAAAATTTTTATCAACTTCTTAAATTCTACTTCAATAAATTAAATCTTATTCGAATTATTATAAAATGTAAATTTTGTGTATTGATTAGATTGATTTAATTATTCAAATCAAATTTAAAAGGTTAGTTATGTCCCGTATTAATAATTTTTGATCGATTTATGTATCTAACATTTTTTTCCTCCCCATGTAAATCATTCAAAAATAGTTTCTATAATAATTAGAGGTATTACTACGTAATAGTGGACCTTTCCAAATCTCACGTATCAACGAAATTTCTACCGGGTGTTATTGTCGTTATTAAATCACATACAAGTATGATGCCTTTTATTTTAATTTTTATGATATTATAAGCTTATTAGAGACTTAAATGGAAATATAAATTGGCCTTTTATTCAAATATTAGGAATAAATGAATATGAATCTAATTATGATTTTAGTTTTTGAGGTAGTCAAATTATAAGTTCTGTTAAGATCACATTAGATTTTTTTTTTCCTATTTGTGTCAATACATGAGATTTTCTGATTTCCTGAAATCCTATATTATAACAAAATATCAAAAATTAAAAATAGGATTTTCTCAGACTTTTTGTTTTCAATGCTCTAAAAAGTTTAAACACTCTGTAATGCCTTTCAATAATGGAGTCCGTTATGTTGTTATTATCCAATTTGTTCTCTTATATAAATCCAAAGCTGCCAATTCTCAAAAACCACGTATTGGAATAGCAACACCAACTACCTTCTCAGGTTTCTCTGGTTCGTTCTACTTTGAATCGTTAAAAAGTCTACTTCCTGGAAGAATCTTTCTTCATGGTACTACTGCCTACTCTTCTCTTCCATCTTATGTTTTATCTGTTGTTGGTTTTTATGCTCTGTTTCTTTTCTAAATCATGGATTGACTTGTGCAGGCACGAGAGATTGAAGGCATCAGATACGATGAGGTTGGTTTCATTCTGTTCTGGAAATCTCTTCTGTTCTTGCTTTGTCTGTAATCGATTCAAGTCCTGAAAACTGATTACTTTGGCAGGAGTTAATAGAGAATAGTCGGGGGCTGAGGCTTTTTACGTGCTCATGGATTCCAATAAACCAGGAGCCGAAAGCTTTAGTCTTCATCTGCCATGGTTACGCCATGGAATGCAGCATCACCATGGACAGTTAGTGTTCTGTTTCTTTTTCCTGGAAAAATCAGTTCTGTTTTTCTGATGACCTCATTTCTGATTTTTTGGATGATTTTCTGATTCAATCAGGTACTGCGATGAGACTTGCAAAAGCGGGATATGCCATTCATGGGATAGATTATGAAGGGCACGGAAAATCAGATGGGATTCAAGGTTATGTCGAGTGTATGGATTATGTCATTGATGATTGCTGCAATCATTTCAGTAGCATATGTGGTAAGAATTTCTGAAACTCTTTTCATCCAAGTACTCCTTTGTTTATGATCTTAAGTGGGTGATGATTATTATCTTCTTCTGTTTTTGGATTTTTTTCTCAGAGAAGACAGAGAATAATGGGAAAATGAGGTATATGCTTGGAGAATCCCTGGGAGGAGCAGTGGCTCTCCTTGTTCACAGAAAGCAGCCAAATTTCTGGGATGGTGCTATTCTAGTTGCCCCCATGTGTAAGGTTTGTTCATGTCCTTTTCCTTGAGTGGATTGGGGCTTTCAGCCTGTAATTTGCTTATCTCAATTCTCAACTGATCTTTTCTTCTCTCGGGATATGTGGAGATCACTTACTTGTTTATATTAAAAATTTATTGTTTTAAGATTTTCCATGTTGGTCTTCCTACAAAATTGGATCTAGATCCTCTATTTCTAATGTTTTTCCTCTTCCACACGTTTAGAAGAAAATTATCTTAAGAGGGTTAAAAATAGATTCTTTGACTACCCTTCACAATGCGAAGATGCCAATTTTCCAGGAATCTGAAACTGCCAAAAGAATGAAGAAAAAAAAAAAAGAGTTGACAGAAGACTTGTCAGTTTTTTCATTGCTCATGTACTTCCTTTTCACTTATGTTCTGCATTAGGATATTAATCACTTTGTTTTTCACAGATTGCTGAGGATGTGAGACCATCTCCGGTTGTTGTCAATGTCCTCTCCAAGCTCAGCAATGTTATTCCAACTTGGAGAATAATCCCAACCAAGGACATCATTGATACAGCCTTTAAAGTTCCTGAAGTTAGAAAAGAGGTAACCAAGAAAAAAGAAAAGAAATTCTTCAAACTTGGAAGTTCCATCACTTCTTTCTGTAACAAATCAATGAATCTGAACATTCCTGATGATCACTTAAATCACAGATTAGGCTAAACAAATACTGCTACAAAGGTCGTCCTCGCTTGAAAACTGGATATGAACTTCTAAGAACTAGCATTGACCTGGAACAGAGGCTTGAAGAGGTCTATTTCTTCTTATCCTATCCTGTTTCCTTGTGTTTTATCTCAAATTCCTGATGGGTTTTAACTCTTTTTTTTTTCTTTGTCAGGTGTCATTGCCATTTATACTCCTCCACGGTGAGGAAGACAGAGTGACAGATAAATCTGTCAGCAAACAATTGTTCACAGTGGCTTCAAGTCCTGACAAGACCATCAAGATGTATCCTGAAATGTGGCACGGTTTATTGTATGGAGAACCTAAGGAAAATTCTGATATTGTGTTTTCTGATATTATAAGCTGGTTAGAGGAAAGGATTAGTCTTGGAAGTAGGAGGTTGGAGATGGAACAAAAGCAAGCTAATGATGATTTGTCCAAGCCTGAAGAATCATTAAGTTAAGCCTGTGAGTGAAGTTGCTCTGTGTCAGAATCCAGAATTTGAGTTGGAAATGGGAAGGGATAAAGGGTTTATCAGGAAAGTGAAGGGTACTTATGTTTTGCATGTGAAAAGCTTGTTCTACAGGATAGAATTCAATTCAGGAGTGCATTTTATCTTGGAAATGTAAAAAAGAAAACTGTTTCAATCTCTTAGTTTCAACGAACCTACCGAGATTTTATTGCCAGGAGAAGTACACATTTTTCTGCGGATCTTGAAGAATAAGAAAAGTACACCTCCCTAAATAAAATCTTGAGAATCTTCTATTTTACATTAATCACAAACTATTATAATTAAAAATTTGAGATTTCAATTTGATTTTGATCAGTTTATTAATTAATTGATCGATTTTTATAAATTAATAAATTATTATAAACTAAAATAAATAAATTAATTTTTATTTAATGATATATTTTTAATTAAAATTTAAATTTTTTGATGAATAAAGATAATCTATTTTACTCATGTTTCAAATTCTTTAATTTTATTCAATCTTTAGTTAATTTTATGACAGTTTAATTTATGATTTACTTTTTAAATTATTGGGCATAATAATTCCCGATTGTTAGGACTAATCCATCCCCTTATCTTGGTTTAGACCAACTCACATAATTAGACCGATTGAAATTTGATTGATTTTGTTTCTAAAAGATGTTGTTTTATATTTAGTTAAACAAAGTCAAATAAGTCATTCCAAATTTAAACTAAATCCAAAATTCAAATTAATTTAACGAATCAGATCGATTTGCCATACATATAATTAGAATTGACAATTTTCTCCAATTAGAATACAAATTTGGTCTAAAATCCAAAAGCTGGGTTTTTAATATGAAAATAATGCTAATTTAATATAATTAATAAAGCAATTATTTTGTTCTGTAAATTTTAAAATCTAACGACGAAGAAATATTATTTTAGTTAGTTATACTCAAATAGTGTCGTTTTGATGCAGCAATTCATTATTATATATAATATCTTGATCAAAGGGTTGAAAAGTAAGACAAGTTTCAGTTTCAGATACCAAATAAATTCTGACGCTATACCATATCACCAAACACACTAGTTGCTCTAACAACTCCAATTACTACTCCAATTCTGATCTATTCTCTTACCCTTATAAGCTACCAAAATCTGTAACCAAAAGCTTATACGAGAATGGCGAAACTCCAAGCCCTAGTTTGTTTCCTATTCTTCATCACCGAATGGTCCTCTGCTCGAACTCTTGGCAACTCAACTCCAACCCATCACCACCACCACCACCACCACCATAACCATCACAGGATAACATTCCTAATGCGAAATGTCCTGAACTCCACAAGCTCATCTCCAAAACCTGCGACCACGAAGGTCACCAACCAGATACCATTTCCAAAGCCTCTAGGCCTGTTTCCTCCTATTGGAGGCATACCCTTGTCACAATCCAATCCCATGAACACGGCCTCACAAACACTTGATGTTTGGAACATTGGTCTGCCGTTCCCTGCTAGAGCAACCTTGCAGGAACTAGAGTACGGGAGTGTAACAGAAATTGAGGAAGAGTTATTCTCTAGCAGGAACTCCGAGTTTGTTGGAAGAGCAGTTGGCATATTTGTTGCTAGTTCAGAAGATGGAACTAGTCATATGATGGCAATGACAGCGAGTTTTGCTGGTGATGAATTTAAGGATTGTTTAAGGTTTTTTGGTGTGTACAAGGTTGATGGTCCGGAGTCTCATGTTGCCATAATTGGTGGAAGTGGAAAGTATCGTGGTGCTAATGGTTATGCAGTGATTAAAACTGTGGATGAAGATTCTAAAGCTGTCAGGAAAGGAAAAAGAACCGAAAGACTCCTTCTGTTCGATGCTTATCTCAGCTAGATAACATTCTATGTAACCAAAGTTTAAATATGAGCACATTCTAACATATATTCAATAATAATATTCATTAGAATACCATATAAAATAAATGTGGAAGAACAAACAAAATACCTTCTCCCATTGTTGTTGGTGCTTGAAGAGGTGTGTTTTGGAATTCTTTTAGGCTCTCAAATCTCAATACGATGGTGTATGTCTTTCAGAAAATAAAAGAAGCTTAGGGATCTAAAAAACTAAGAAAACAACCTATACAAATGTGCTTCCATCAAACACAATATTAGTTATCTTAAAACTAGTAATTCATACCTATTAACTTACATAACGTTTGGACCATTTATGACACAAGAAGAGGAAAAGTTCTCACATTCTCCCACTTGACCCATATGTTTAACTTGGTATCAAATCCTAATCCGATCCAAGTACAATATACGAATTATGGCGATAGGTCCTCTAGTAATGAAGTATCATCTTGCATGTATTACGGTATACTATATTTGTGTCAACTAAATGTGGTAATATTACTTAATGAATAAATCATATGTTTATTTCAAGTTCAAAATAATTAGTTTTTTCAAATTTCAATAATGTGTACCATAATATGAGAAAATATTATAAGAGCTTCATGAAAATAACATTGTCCATACAATGAAAACTATATAATGGAACCCAATCCCATTCTAAAAACATAATTCTTGAACTTCATTAGTGGCATGCCTTTTGTTAAAGATTCAGCTATCATCAATTCAGTGCTAATGTGTTCAATGACCACTTTCTTGTCCTTAACACATTCTCTTATAGATAAAAACTTGATGTCAATGTGTTTACTTCGACTACCACTCTTATTGTTTTTAGTTAGAAAAACAATAGCTGAATTGTCACAATATATCCTCAATGGCATAGAAATGGAATCTACAAATCTAAGCCCATATATGAAACTTTTTAGCCATACACTATGTGATGTAGCCTCAAAACAAGAAACACACTCTGTCGCAAACATGAAGATATAACTTATGTTGACTTCCGTGAATCAATGGACCAATTAAAATCTGAATCTGAGTATCCTATTACCTCTAACTTGTCGGTGCGTCTATACGTAAGCATGTAATCTTTGGTACCTTGAAGGTACCTCAATACTTTCTTTGCAGCTTTCCAGTGATCTAATCCTGGGTTACTCTGATATCTGCCTAATATTTCAACAGCAAATACAATGTCAGGTCTTGTACAAACCTGAGTATACATTAAGCTTCCGACTGCAGAAGTATATGAAATGTTTTTCAATTGTTCCCTTTCAAAATCATTTTTAGGGCATTGGTCTAAATTGAACCTATCCCCTTTCACAATGGGTGCTACATTAGGTGAACAATCTTTCATCCAAAATCTTTCTAAATCTTTGTTAATTAGGTTGCTTGAGATAAACTCAAAACACTACGGAATCTGTCTCAGTGTATTTTAATACCAATGAAATAAGACGGATTAACTATATCTTTCATTTAAAAAATTTTAGAGAGAAATTATTTCACATCATTTAACAAACCCTTATCATTGGTTGCAAGGAATATGTCATCCACATATAATACAAGAAAACAAATTTTACTCCTACTAACCTTCTGGTATATACATTGATCCATGACGTTTTCTTCAAAGCCAAATGATGAGATAATTCATGAAATTTCAAATACCACTGGCGGGATACTTGTTTCAATCTATATGTGAATTTTTTAAGCTTGCAAACCAAATGCTCACCATTAATAGAGGAAAATCCTTCTGGTTGTTTCATATAAACCTCTTCCTCTAGGTCACCATTTAAGAAAGTCGTTTTCACATTTATTTGATGCAATTCTAAATCAAAGTGAGCAACCAATGCTAAAATTATATGAAATGAATCCTTTTTATACACAGGAGAAAATGTATTTGTGTAACCGATTCCTTCCTTTTGAGTGAATCCTATAGTAATAAGTCTTGCCTTGTATCTCTCAATGTTACTTAATGAGTCTTTATTTGTCTTAAATACCCATTTGCAACCTATGGGTTTTACTTCTTTAGGCAATTCAACAAGATCCCAAATATTGTTATTCTTCATAGAATTCACTTCTTCCTTCTTAACATTATACTATAAATTTAATTCATTGCAACTCATGGCTTGTGAAAAGGTTTCAGGATTATTTTTGACTCCAATATTATAGTCAGATTCTTGTAGATATATAACATAATCACTAGTAATAGTTGATTTTCTTGTTCTAGTAGATCTCCTTAATGTTTCACCAACATTCTCCTGTAGAGTCTGTTGTTCAACTGGTTGTTGAATGTTGTCAGGTAATTCTTGAATAATTGGATCTACTAGATTATCTGCAACTTGTGGAATTTCTTGATTGTCATTTAGGTTTATAGTAGGCTGTTGAATTTCAAAAATTAGTTGTCCAACATTTATTTGGACTTGAGGATCGTTGTGAATGACAATCACCTTATTGTTTGAGGTGGAAGGTTGAGTATCCATATGATCATTATCAGAGACTGTATCTTGAAATTGATCCCTCCCACTAATTAAGTCATTTTCAAGAAATTTTGCATTACTTGATTCCACAATTCTAGTACGATGAGATGGATAATAGAACATATATCCCTTAGATCGTTCGGTATATCTAATGAAATACCCACTTATAAATTTTTTACTTCAGACGGCCATCCCCAAATGTGTATATGTTGCAAACTCGATTTCCAACCTTTAAATAACTCAAATGATGTCTTTAGAACAGCCTTAGTTGGTACCCGATTTAATATATATACACAGTAGTCTTAAAAGCTTCAATCCACAACGACTTGGGAAGTTTGGAGCTACTTAACATACTCTATACTATGTTTAATAATGTTCGGTTTATGAAAAATGAAAGGAATATCCAAACAGTACAAGTCTTGAAACTGAATTCCATTTCCAAGAGAAATTGGGAATATAAAATGTCTTTTCTAGTTTTAAAATAAAACCAATATATAAAAATAAATTGCAATCTCCAACAGCCTCCACATATGAATGTATCTTGTTTTCGGATAAGATATATTGTTCATTTCCCACTGGCTTCCTTTGGTTTTGCAAATCCTGCAACACATTTATAATATGGATTGTACAACCAGAATCAATCTACCACGTGTCATAATAAACAAACTTCAGCCATATTAGATTTAAAACAAACTAATGAGATTAGATTACCTTTCTTTTCAAACTATTCCTTACATTTGACACAATCCTTCTTCATATGTCCTTTCTTCTTACAAAGAAGCACTTAGATTCTTTCTTAATGTCAACTTGGATAGGTATTTGACTTTTTCCCCTTTGACTTGGCTTGATTTTTCTTCTTGCCTTGAACAATCATATGTGCACTCTATGAACTCTCTCCCTGTTCCGTTGATAATCTCCCTTCCTCTTGGACTCACATGATCGTTAATTCATTTATTGATCACTTATCCTTATATGTATTATAAGAGATTTTAAAGGGTCCATATGGTGGTGGAAGGGTATTCAAAATGTAATGCACGAAGAAAGAATTAGACATCTTAACCTCTAGTTTCTTTAATTGAGCCGCAATGTCCCTCATCTTTATTATATGTTCGAGTACATCTCAGATATCGATGAGTCTTGTAGATGAAAACTTCATAATTAAGGTGCTTACAAGTGTTTTGTCTAAAGTTTCGAACTACTCATCAACAGCCATCAGTAGAGCGCGAACATTGTCATGTTGTTCTACGAAACCATGAATCCCAGCATAAATTTTTGTTTTAATGAATATCAAACTTAGGCGATTAGATCGCTTCCAATGTTCATAAAGTGCAATTTTAGCTGTAGTGTTGACCTCCGTTACTGTAGGTGGTTTGTCTTTCCGGATAGTATAATCAATGTCCATACACCCCAGATGAAGAAGAATAATCTCATTCTAAATCTTATAGTTTTCATCCCTTAGTTCGAGAATTTCACAACTTATATAAGAGAAATTGACAGTTTGAATAGCCACATAAATTAAACATACATGTTTCTTATCAATAAATTGAGGCTAACAAATTATATATATGTATTACCAATGTAAAACATATTTTAAAAGACATAAATCAAATGATGTTAAAATTGTCTGTGCGCTAAATTTTTAATTCAAACATATTTATGTTAAACTATACGATAAAACTATCAAATTATACACCAATTTCTAATACATGTAGGTAAATTAGAAAAATAATTTGATATTTTATCCTAACTAATTATTCAAATATAATTAAAATTCCTTTGGGATAAAATTTATTATACAAAAAATAATTAATTAAAATTAAAATGTCTAAACTTTGTGTGATTAATTACTTAAAAATATAATTAGGGTTGCTATGGCTAAGTCCTAATAATTAATCACTAAAAACTTTTTATTCATGATATTATTCACAAGGCCAAAAAAAAGAAGAAGAGATATAACAGCCGCGGAATAATCTGTTGCACGATTAACAGTTATTCAAATATAATACCAACGTATAATATATACAGACATAAATCATCAGTTCAGATTGTTGAGGCTCGCCATTCCCTCCCATAAGGGCATTGGTTTGAGCCCTAGCCACAGCATTTATTGTTTTTAAAAAAACAAAGTGCACAACGTAACTAAAACATATCTGATTGTTAACAAAACGCATAGAACAGCTAAAACCACATAAAAGACTCAATCAACACCAATAGAAAAAATGACGCAATCCAATATTTGATTTTGATTTCAAAACACACATAAAATGACGTAGTTTAATTTGTATGGGTCTTTTTTAATCTCCAGCCAGGCTAAACCAACCCAAGTCAAGACCCATCGGATGCTCCACAAGTTAGACCAAAAAATATCACAAAACACATTTTTTTAAAAATGTAGAAACGCTTCTAAAACACTTAATAGAAGATTTATACCTTTAATCGAAAGAAAAACATCCAAAAACAACTCCAAATTGAAAGTATTTGAATTTAATTTTTTTTTCAAAATTTTGAAATTCTCTAAAAACTTCAATAAGGCAAAGGTTCACAAGGCCCTGATACTGAATATAAACACATTCTAACATATATTCAATAATAATATACATGAGAATATTATATAAAATAAATGCGAAAAAAAAACGAAATACCTCATGCCATTATTGTTGGTGCTTAAAGAGCTACATTTTGTAATTCTTCTAAGCTCTCAAATCCCAATACGATGACGTATGTCTTTTAAAAGAGAAAAAAAGCTTAGGGACTCAAGAAACTGAGAAAACAACCTATATAAATGTGATTCCATCAAGCAAAATATCAGTTACCTTAAAACTAGGAATTCATACCTATTAACTTATATAATGTTTGGACCATTTATAACATAAGAAAATTATACGAACGTAATTATAACAAATCGAGGTAGGATTTGAATGGACGTAATGGAAACTTGTTAATGAAAAAATTGATAATTAACCTTTTTCACTTAATCAAAATAAATCTAAAAAGAGTTAAACATACTTCACGTGACATTTGTTATTATCTTCTTTGCTTTTTCCAGATAATTTGGATTTTGTTCTCTTTTAGATGTGTTATGCGTAAATCTTTGACCTATTCAATAATTAGTAAATCACTTGTATCAAATAATTCATTTAACAAGTTAACGATGACCCAGGCTTGTTTTTAATATAGGTCTCGTGTAAAGTGACAAAAAATTTCTATTTTGTTTCTTTTTTTTTTAATGATTGTCAACAATAGATCCTTATAAATAACAAAATGAAGCAAAATAAGAGCAGGTTAATAATGGACCATGAGCAGGTGCCCTTCTCCAATCGAGTTAAGAAACAAATGAGAAATTTTTAATTTAAAGAAAACTTTCTTTTGTAGATAAGATTTTGAGAGTGTGCATTGAAATGTCTATAGTAAGTAATTTATTAATTATTATATAACAATTTTGAAACTTTTTATATTCTACATGTATAAATCGAAATAGAATATAAAAGTAAAAAGAAAATATTAAATAAATAAAATTATACTATAAATAAGATATAATAAAATAATATCACTCGCTCTTTTTATAAAATATTTTAGAGTGATATGATATTCAATATGATTCTATTAATCACTGGATACGCTCCATATTTAATAGGATTATTTGAATTGTGTCTCACTAAATACTTGTGACATTGGATCGAATAGTAAAAGTTGTTGGATTTTCTAAGCTATATTGATTCGAATATGTTGTTCAACTTTGAATCACTTTGTTAGCCAACGTAACTAATTTATTTTCAACATATAATTTATCAATTATTAAAAAAAAACCCAATCAGTTTGTTCAGTTTAATTGTAAAAATTTTGAATTGTTCAATTTTTCATTATGTTTTTAAAAACTGATCGATTTATTAATTAATCAGTCAGTTTTTGTAAATTATAAGTTCTTATAAATCAAAATTAATTAATTAATGTTCATTTAAAGGATAATTTTTTAATCATTTTTAAAATTTTAATTTTATTTAACTTTTAGCCGATTTTATAAAGATTTAACATCTATTGAACCTTTTAAATCTTAGAACTCTTACCTTATCAGTTTAACTTCGAGCTCAATATTTAAAACATTGAAATTTATAAGTTATTTTGTGCATTGGTGGTTTACCTAATACATACTACAAAATAAGTTTGTTTCACTCTATTTTTTTTACATTAAAAACAATCACGAAACAATAAGAAGCATATAAAAGAGGCAAAAACTAAACCCAAGCCAATAGGCTTTGCCCCATACACCCGGACCTACACCTTCTAAATTCCTCCTAGACAAAGCAACATCAGAACCAATAACAGAAGAAAGAAAACTTGGCAGCAAAGGCCAAGTAAAACGATCTGCATACAATAGAGATACCCTGGCTAGAGAATGAGCGGCTCTATTAGCAGTTCGAGGTGTCCATAGGAAGGACAGCTGCTGGAATTGAGTCTTAAACTCCTGACAGTCAGAAAGTACTAAACCAACTTTGGAAAAATTAGAGGAACTAGAATTGAGGCCCTCAATAACCTCTAAACAATCAGATTCTACTAAAACATTATCCAAATTTCTAGTTCATTAACCTACGTGCAATTGGATGAGGAGTTGCATCCGTTCACCTGCTTGATGGCTTCTATCTCTTGTAATGTGAATAGCCTTCAATGTTGTAAAAAAAAAAGTTAGACAACACATGACAGTTTGAATTTTAATGAAATATTACTAACTGTACGATTTTAAATTTTAGAACATAGAACGTATTTTTTTTAAAACAGACGAGAGATGTGTAATAGCATGGTAGGAGAAGAGTTCTGTACAGAAAAGTCAAATCAAGACAAAGTAGAAAGTCTATTATTATAAGTTGGATTTAAGACACCTTTTTTTCGCAAACAATGATTTTTGTTTCAATAAAAACGTATCAAACATTATTATTTAATCATTGTTTTGAGGGTTGTTCTTCAGAAAATGTTAATTGAAACTTTTTAATACAAACCCGTATCCAGAAACTTGAGAGGCAGTTTGGAAAGCAATCCCAAACTGGACACTACCATACATTAATCAGGATATAAATGCATTACCCTTTTAACCAGTTTGGTTTTGATAGGAACCTCAAGTCTCAATGTGGATAGATACATAGAACTTTGGTGTCACAAATTAAATATCAGGAATTTGAAGTTGACCAGAATTAAATGTTAGGAGAGGCAAAAGATGAGTGAGAGAGTCATTTTTCACATGTATGCTGGAGGACGGTGGGTGTCACTTGAATGCCGTCCACATGCTACAAGTCTGGTGGTCTTCATGTCTTTTTAGTCCAAAATGATATGCCGTAGCAGACCGATTTCCGGGATCGAATCTTCTATACCTTTTTTTATGTGCCCGTATGTTCTCGCAGACATAGACCAGGCGAGGCGAAGCCCATTCAAAACTTAGCACAAGTCCAAAGTCCACTTAGTCAGGTAGATTCCGGCTTTGTAGTGTAGAGAAGTGGATTGGATCTCTAGATCACAGGCCATTCAAAATTCAGTATAGGACCACTTAGCTCAGGGTTTTCACTCCCGCTATTAAGATTTGACCTTCTCATTCACACGACGCAGAGCTATAAATTCTCGTCCGCGGCCTATACCTAGCGCAGCCAAAGTGTTGGTGGCCTGGCCGCAATTTGCCGTCTTTTGTCTTAAAAGATTTTGTTTTTCCTACTTATAGGTTCTTACAGCTTCAGGGTTTTGTTCATCTTTCCTTTCAGCGCTGCCCTTAATATCGCCTTCCAGTTAGCAATGGAAGCGTTTCGAGTCATAGCTGCGCAATAGCGGTCTTTTTTCTTTGGGTTGTTTTTCTTTCCTGCTTGTCCCAGTTGGGTCTTTTTCATGATCCATCTGTTTCTTTGCTTGGGTCTAATATGGCTTCCCTGCTGTCTAGATTTGGTTTCGTTGTAAGCTATAATGTCTCTGTTTTTCCGAGTTGTGAAAGCTTTCAGCTTTTGAAACCCTGTAAATGGCTCATTTTCTTGTCAGAAACATTTACAGGGTCTCTTGGAGGCCTGCCTACGTAAGGTGAATTGGTACATTTTGAAAAGCTTTTTCTATTACAGTTTCTCTGAAGGTTAATGAACTGGCAAGAATGATGAAACAATGAGATGGGTGAATGGATTCGATCCATTATGATCTCAACTTCTGAGGCATATGAGTTGCCTGACTTGTCTGTTTGTCAGTACCTGCGGAAACGATGTTGCTTTTATATATATATATATATATTTTATTTTAAATCAATTTGTTCATAAACTGTAGATGATTTTATTTGGTGTTAATTTCGCTGGAATTACATTGGCAAGGATGATGAATCAATTAGATGTGTGAATGGCTTCATCCATTTTGAACTACAATCTCTGAGGCATGTGAGTGGTCTGACTTGCCCCGTTACTTTGTTGTTCATCTCAAAACTGGTAGCTTTATTATTGTTGATTGTATTTGCAAAGCTTTGAGTAGACGTCTTCCATTTATTCCATAACTCGTGTTTTAAGTTGATGATGACAAATCCAAAGGCTTGTTTCTCAAAACATTCGCAGTGGCCGCCTAAGAGCTTT
>JANSVB020000066.1:280507-302157 GCA_025504935.2 Erythroxylum haughtii
CAAAATGATTGCCCCTTTCCTTTCTGATTTTCTTGGTTCTCATAAGGGGTTCTGTGATATCCAGTCTAACCCGAATCTGCATATAGTTGATAACAGAGTTCCTCCTAGGGCTCGAATTGTAATCCAAAAACTTACCCATCAAGTTCCCAGATTTCGAGCTAGCGTTTCCGAAGCAAAGCCAGGAGGAAGATCATGTACCCTGACCCAGAAATCCGCAAAATGAAATTCGACATCTTCTAGATTCTCCCCTTCCCGTAAGTGATGAATTAACAGAAGGCAATTGTTAAAGCTCCAAGGGCCACCAGCAATCATCTTTCTCAAATCGACTTCATGAAAAAACTGGAAGAGATACAATCCATTCCCTCCCATCGGTTTAATGCACGCACCCTTAATCGGCCGCCAAAGGTTCAGCAATGTCCTCTCCATAGCTTCAAAATTGACCATTCTTTCACCTATAAAACGACCCACCAGACTAAGCTTATAATCAATATCCAATCCTCCCACATCAGAGACTGGAACCACCAACTCCTCATTCTCCTTGTTGTTAAGAGACAGCCGATTGAACTCTGGCTCCATCTCCTCCAAAAACCAAAAAAATGTTAATAAAGTTGAACAGGAAAACACAACACTTGACTAGCAAGAAGAGGCATGGACGAGGGCAAGACGAAACTAGCACTCGAGAGAAAGTGAGGCAGACAATTTAGACAATTAGTGTACTTGTTTCACTAATATATGAAAAATATTATAGCATAATTCATATATTAATTTTATAATGATTAGTTAAATAATATAGATTTACTAAAAGTTAAAAAATTATGAAAAAAATAAGTAATTTTACTAATATGTTAAAACATATTATATATTTGTATAGATTAAGTTTCTATTGATTAATCAAATAATTTATTTATTCAATTCACATCATATCATCATCACCTCATCACATCCAATTTGAAGTCTGACTTAAACAATATTGCATATATCATATAGTAACGGGCTGGTATGACATATGTTCACTTCATATCTTTATGTAATTTGTGTTGGACCTAAATTTTGATTAAGTTCGAGTGGAATAGTCCAAATCTAATTAGGTTCGAAGTCTAAAGTAATGTCACTCTGCAGATTTGGTGCACCAAATTCTCATCGATTGTGAAGTTATTGAGTCAACTGCTCCAAAAAGCCGCGCCGTTATTGTCAGGAGTTTTGGTATTGCCTCTCAAAACACACACCAAAACCACTTATCAGCTCCACTTCTGAATCTGATCATGATCCTCTCTGTATAAATATCCACCATGGATTGCCTGCTGCTTCACCATTCAATTCAATCTTCAAGTTCTTACACATTCAAACAGATCCAAACATGGCCGATTCACTCTCTGCAACAGCCAAATCTGTCAAAGCAATAGTCTTTATCTTCCTCTTACTGGTTTCCTATCCTAATGCAGCAAGATTGCTTGATGAAATAGTCCCAGAAAGTCCACCGGTCTCCACTTTACCAAGCGGTCAAACAACGGCCACCATCCCTCCTACAGCCGCCGCCGCCAACGAAGCTGACCCTCCACTAGACAAAGCAGAAAACCCCGCCACCACCACCCCTCCTACGGCCGCTGCCGCTGACGAAGCTGACCATCCACTAGACAAAACAGAAAACCCCGCCACCACCCCTCCAACTGCAGCCGCCGACGACGAAGCTGACCCTCTACTAGACAAAGCAGAAAACCCCGCCACCACCCCTCCTACTGCCGCCGCCGTCGACGGAGTTGACCCTCCAGTAGACGAAGCAGAAAACCCCGCCACCCCAGCGGTATCTCCTCCTGTCACCGTAGCAGCACCAATCCCAGGTCCCACAACTGCAACTACCTTACCAAGCGGACCGGCTTCCACCGCTTCCACAAGCGCCACCGTGGCGAAACCTCCATTGTCCTTCTTCATGCATGACATTCTTGGTGGGTCGCACCCGTCAGTCAGAGTGGTCACAGGCCTCATAGCTCGCACAGACATTAATGGCATTCCCTTCTCTGTACCGAACAACAACTTCTTCCCACTTCAAGGTGGGACTCCATTAGCAAACCTTAACAATCTCAACAACCTTATAAACCCCAACACTGCTCCATTGTTGTCCGGTCTCAATGGAGCTCAAACAAGCACCGTTCTTCAAAACACCGGCAACAACAACAACGTCGTCAACGGCAACAACCAACCTTTCGTCACCGCCGGTCAGCTCCCGGCGGGCTCCGCATTACAGAAGCTCATGTTCGGGTCGATCACGGTCATTGACGACGAGTTGACTGAAGGGCACGAGTTGGGATCGGCTGTGATCGGAAAAGCTCAAGGCTTTTACTTGGCAAGTTCGATGGACGGGACTAGTCATACTATGGCGCTAACATTGTTGTTGCATGACGGTGGAGATCATCACGACAGCGTTGGGGACACTATCAGCTTTTTTGGAGTGCACAGGACAGCATCGCCGGAGTCGCAGATTGCAGTGATTGGTGGCACCGGGAAGTATGAGAACGCGAGTGGGTATGCGAGTATTGAGTCGATTCAGCAGGAGGATCAGCACATTACAGATGGAGTTGACACGATCGTGCACGTCAGTGTTTATCTGTCTGAGTAGTGTGAGTGTGAGTTAGATTGTTATGGATTGTGTGTTTATTATGTTTGAGAGAGATCGAATCAAACAGCTTAGTGGACCTTGAGATGTAATGGCTGCCAGTGAATGAGAAAGCTTTCTTATGTTAATCAAACGACCTTTTCGGTTTTACGTAGTAACGTACTAACGTAGTTGCATGCACGCTTGGTCACGTGTCGGGATCCAAAGCTTGAACTCGGGAGCTTCGCACCCTAAGCGAGAATCATACACTAGACCGAATGCCCACGCCGCTTCAGGTCACATGCTATTTATTTATCAGGTCTCGCATAAGTCTCCCGTGTATCTTATAAAATAAATGATTAAGGTTCTATGACACATAATAAGACAGAGTAATATTAGATAGAGAATCTTGTCTCCCCTCTAGTCATACATAAAAGCAATTCCCAAAAGATACATGTTTTTTGTTGCTTCAAAACAATTATAAACTAAGCAAAAATTATTGGAACTCTTTAAAAGGCGTTCCGAAATTTTCAAATTAGATTTATTGTCGAATTTGATTCAATTATATTTATGAAATTGAATTATTTTTTATTTATACTGTTTGAAATAAATGTATAAATATTATAATTGAATTAAATTACATTGTTTAGAACACAATAGAAAAGAATTCAACTATTTTATATGATTTTTTTATCCTTAACTAAAAATAATATATAATCAATGTGCGTATATTTTGTAATAATTTATCTATTTATGATGTGTATATTTAAATTTTTATATATTTTTAAAAAAATTTACTCTTCAATTAAAAATTTTAGAGATATGAATTGAATTCGTAAAGAAAATAAGATTCAATTACGGGGTTGAATTCAACTCATCTCCTTTTTAACATTTCAAACTTACGAATTAAACTTAATTCCATAAATTAATGAATTGAATCAAATTCATTGATTTCCAAAATTATTCCAAATTTACTTATATGCATCCTTTCTCTCACAAATAACAATATGAATCTCAACATATCAAAACTTTTTCTTCTAAACCCTTAGTCACTCCAACAAAAACGAATAACGTGCTCTAAAAGATTACACATACATGCCTATGGCTACAATCAAAAACTTATATCTCAAAAGCTCTGCAAGCTAAGAACATTCTTCCACTAGTTCATCAACCAAAGAATCCTCAATTTCTCTACCAATGACCTCAACTTCATCCACCAATACCAACCATCTGTCTTCCTTTCCGAAAAACTTCAAACATTCATCGCCTGCTTGCTTTTCCTGGCTCACCAATGACTTCCACAACTCATCTTCATTAACCTCCTGACCATGCACAACATTGAACCTTCTTGCTACTGGTATTGTCCATCTTAGAAGGCCTCCTGATGGCTCTAAAATTTCCTTCAGCACCGAATTTATGCGATCAAAAAGAAGCCTCCTTTCTGATCTGTTCCAAGATATCTGCCCACCATACTTCTTCTCCAATGTCTCAAAGATTGTATAGCTTATTGGACATTCTTCACACCGGTACGAGTCGACGCCTATATGGAGGTCTTCACTGTGAAAACCTGCCTCAGTTAACACATCTACCAGGTAGGAGAAATCCCTACACTCTTCAGCTTTGAATGATCTCATCATGTCCTCATTTTCTCCGGAGTCACCAATTGACCCTTCCCCAGTCTCTGCATCACTAGACACTGCCATTCCAGATTCTTCAGAGTATGAATCTGATGCCTCGGAGTTCAGAAGTTCAAGTTGCATGTTTAAATCTAGAAGAAGATAATGATAATTAGTTCAATGGCCCTAAAGGCAGATTAAAATATAAAGGAAGTGGACATAAACCTGCGTCTGCTCACTCACTTGGCAAAGAAGCAAAATTGACACTTCTTAAACAGTCAGAAGAAGACAAAGGATCATTCTTGCAAAATGGATCCAGTACTGAAACTGGACTAGGATAGCGAGACTCCTCCAAGCCCATACGAGATTCAGGGTCCGTGCCTGACCATTGTGAATTAGCACAATCTTCTTCAAAAGCACCATTGGATACATCCTGCATTATTCTCAAAGAGCCCTCAGTGGTAAAAGACTAAATATCAGGTCCGAGTTATAAAATAACTAGCAAGTCTGTCCGCTGACTATAAATCTAGCTAAGAATCTAACAAAAAACTTATTACAAGAGCAAAAAACAAAAGATATTTAGAATACCGGAAGAACTTAGGAAGCATATTCACAATAACCTTGATTAAAGATAGGTTCAATTTGTAAAAGATCATTCTAGTTGAATTGTCTACATAACTGCAAGGTGAATAGTTAATGCTTTGGTTTACCCACAGCCTTTCAAGGAAACATCGTAGATTCTCTATCAGGATTGTTCATCATGAATGGTAAAAACTAGAAAGGGTTAGTTTTATACATATATATACATGACAAAGCATCACATCATTTGATACAGTACAATTTTCTTGAGAATGTAATAGAGCTTGCCCGGAAGGTTTCAGTGCACAGGCCTCCTGGTGCATCCATTTTAATGTGTTAATGATAACTTGCTACATGATTGATCTTCTTAAACTATTTTGAAGTATTAACTGCTTTGTATAAGAAAGATCCAACTAACCTGATGAACTGATTTCTCTGAGGCACAAGAAGAAGAATATCCATCCTTTACCAAAATCGTGCACCTGTTCAATTCCAAGTGCCTGTCCTCATCATGTATCAACCTTCTGGCTTTGTCCTTTAAAAATCTGGACTTCGGCCTGGTGATTAACATGCCATTATTAGTTCTTTTCCTCTCTTTAACTTCAAGACAAACATTTCTGTTTCCATAAACAAGAATCTCCTCATGCCTCCAAAGACCTAAACAAGAAACTTGAGGAGAACTAGTCGGATATGATAAATTTCTAGGGGCATTCTCTGCTTTTCCTGGGTTTGGTTTCTGAAGAACTTTCCTGCTAGCCGGGAAGCAGGAACCATAACTTTGCACGGATTCTGATCCTAAAAGCTGTCTTCTGGGAAGGCCATTAACCATACTATAAATATTCTTTTGACTGTCAGCATTGAGATTCTCGTTCATACATCTCCTGCATATGCAGCTATGTCTACATCCAGAAGTAAATGATAAACTGAAATCTTTACCCCCTAATTGAAGGCAAAAATGATCCTCCGCTGGGTCATTGATTTTGTCCTTAACCAAATAATCCAGTTTACAGGGATATTTTCCTGTCATTGAATCGGGAACTTCTGATGCATCAGAACATTTAAGTGGAACTTGAAGGTTTCTATCTTCTGAAATTCCTGTTGACTTCAGCCCTGATGACTTCAGCTTTACTTTCTTCCTCCCACTTGACTTGCCATGACCTTTGTCTCTCTTCAATGTTTCTAATACTTGAAAGACATAGTTGGGTTCTTCATACTTCGCCATGCTCAAACTAGATGGATAATCTTCTGGGAATTTTTCTCTTACACCAATAGAAGCAACTCTTCTCAAGTAATTCTCAGATAGCACTCTTGGTTTCTTTTGAGCAGGTTGTTGGTATGGCACTTCATCAATACCCATTAACCTTGCAATAACACTAGAAGCGGGATTTCTATTCGACATTTCTGACATAATTTCATCCATTCAACTAACCAATCTCTAACTCAACCACTTTTCAGAGAATACGCGGATGCACCTGCACCAAATCAAAGATATCAAGATGAAAACAGTTGGCACATGTAACAACATTCTTCAGAGGCTTTTCCTTCTATCTTCCTCTCTGCAAATTACATGATAGTAGAACAACCTCCTAGTGGACAGGCAATCATAAGCTAACTACGGTATTTTACATACACTGCTCTGACCAACAAATCTAAGCCTGAATATCTGGATCATTTCCAGGAACAACACTCCATCTTTCAGGTTATTTCACATGTTTATTCGTATGAAAGATAGTAATATTCACAAAACATAGACAAAAATGTAAAGAAACAAAACAGTACACAAAAGAAAGGTTGTCGTTTCAAAAGCACCTGAATCTAACGTGGAAACCTAGACTATAATGATCATCTTTTTTTTAGTAGGAACAAGAAATAAGTAATCTTTTCTTAACATAGATGTGGAGGGCCAACTTTTCCCATGGTAAATTGTAAAAGAAAAGACATTGGACAGCCATCAAAAGTCAGGAACCAAAAACTAGATTATGGAAATACCAAAGTAATTAAGTTTCTTGCAATCAATATGCATAAAACAAAATCATTAAAGCAGCCTTTCTCAGCAAGCAAAACACAGAAAGCTATGATGGGAAGGCATAATATCTATACTCATTCCTTGCGTGCAGCAACCAAAACGATGGTAAAAAGTCCACAAAATCGCATAAACATCTTATCACAGCAACAAGAGAGACAACTAAAACAACAATCACTTCACAACCAAATCAAAACCCAACAAATAATCCTTACGTCCCAATAGAAAACAGAAAGAAAAGAATAAGAAATGCTCACTTCTACTCAGGTCACAATTCAAAAAGTTAAAACCCAACCAAATCATTGAAACCCAATAAAGGAAACACCCAGTTATCCCACCAACAAGAGAAAGAGAAACACCTACCCTCTTTAAAGAGACCTTTGAATAACGACGACTCAATTTGATCATTCCATGGGAAAAACAGGTTCTGAAACAGAATCGCTCCCTCCCCTTTTCGTATCTTTAAAAGACGCACTCTTATATCTTGAATCACAGGGCAACCAAGAAACAGACAAGTTCTAGGAACACACAAAACAAGAAAAACAGTGGAGTCCAAAACTTTTAGCATATGAAACTTCAAGTTCTTGACTATTGAGGAGTACAAAAGAATTGGAATTTGGGTTTTCTTAGCTAAGGAAAATGGATTAAAATAATCTAGGAATGATGCAAGAAAAATGGGGCTTCAAGATGATGTGCAAGATTAGCGGATCTTTCATTAGTAGTTTCAACATAGAGTTGGTTCGTTTTTGTCGATTGGCCATGTCGTTTTCGCGGGTTAAAATGAAGATTTTTGCCAATTCCACTACAGCTTGCCTCGTGCTTGTACGTTGTGGGCCTCACAGGAGCGGAGTGGATTTAGAAACTTTAGTTGTGGAGATAGAGAATGTGTTGTGACGTGAAACATTGGAAGGCGCCAGGAAATGGGAAGAGACGTGATTGGTCAACGATCAAAATGGCGGCGTATGATGAATCGTGTTTTCTTTAGGGTTCTGTGGATCCGAACAAGGTTTGGCAAAGAAGCCCAACTCTGGCTCAACTCAATTCTGTTCTACTTAAAGCTAACGAGCCCAATTCGGTTTGATTTGAGCTTTGGGCCAAATTCGGTTTAAAATTTTTTAATATTTGATTTAGAATATCTAAATTTAGGATAATTATGTTGATTAAATTTGGTATATCAATTTTGAGTTGATCAAACAAGATCCAATTTTTAAATAAAAATATATTATATGGATATTAATTTATAGAGAATTTATATATTCATATTATTAAAAAATATTTGCCCATATTTAAAATTGAGTAAATACTCGTCATTATTTCGTATTATACATAAAGCTCAATTTCATATAATATAGATATAATGGCTTGTAAAATGTTAAATTTAAATAATTTTTATTTTAAAGTTGAAATTTTTAAATATTAATTATTTAGAAATATTAATTTAACTGGTTATGATATAAGTTAATTAAATTTTAAATTAAATTCAAATTTAAAAAATTATTTTAGTTTAAAATAAATAATTTGAATTGGTTTAATTAAACATCAAAACATTATTATCTCAATTTCCAGTTATTCTATTAATCTAAGTAAATATAAATCAAGAAGAAAAAATTAGATCGAATCCATAAAAATTAGATTGAATCCATCTCCATCTAAGTGAATAGTTGACTCATGGCTTGACGGATTGGAATAAATCTTATCTTATATATTTTAAAAAAAGGTTTAAAATGACATTGTTTTAAAATAATAGTCAAATCACGTTCAACCCAACTTCAACCCGTGGCTCAATTGGACCGACCACTTTTAATTTATTATATGAGACATTTTATCGAGCTTTCTAACAAACCCCAATGGTATTTTCACTAAATCTTTGAGACCCCAATGATGCTTGTGTGTTAGAGATGATGTTTTGAACAAAAGGGCTACCTTATTATCCACGTTCATGTACTTTTCATGTTACGACAGCAAATGGGTTAGTGTTGTTTTCGCGGGCTTTTGTCAAAGAACCAAGAAAAGTTTGTTTTTTGTTTTTTTGTCTTTTGTTCATGGAGGACTGCAGAAAATTGACTTGGAAATTTTCACACTTCATCACTGTCAATGCTCATAGTCTCATACGGTGGAATGTAGGATCTAAACGAAAAAATTTCATACTTCAAAGAGTTAACTGGATAGACCTCTAATTACTTAAGATACAGTACGAGAGTCCATAACTGGGGCTATCTGGAGGACTCCTTTTAGTCCTCTGGTTGACAGGGAAGTGATAAATCTTGCTGTTGTTTCGATAGGTTCTTGGAGATTAAGTCCAGAGGGAAAGGTACCAGTTGTGAGAATGGATAACAAATGTTGGAATTATGCCCATGACTTAATTATTATATAATAGATTGAACACTTTAATTTTATGATTATTAATTTTTATTAATAACATGACAAATGATTTTATTATCATATTATGTTTATTATTTTTATTATAATATAATAAGTCATTGATTAAATTTATACACTTGACATTATAATGAAGATTATGATAATAAGAGTCAAGTCTTTAGGATTTAATTTAAAAATGTTCTTGCCATCAAATAAGGACTTTAATGATCCGGTTAACTCAATATATATATAATAGTATCTATTGGATAGATATTAGTAGATTTCATTTACTAAGTTACACATATAAATGATGCATATGGAGATATGATCATTGAACTGACTAAACTGAGAATTCATAATAATTAATTTTAGTTATGACCTGTCAAATGGGATATTCTTATAAGGATTTAAATGTATATTTTTTCCTTTAGCCTAAGATCATCATAGTAATCAATAAGGTCATTTATTATGTTTTGATGTCAGACACCTAATGTGTAAAAATACTAGTTGAATGATCATTGGATGTAATTAAGTACTTATCTGATTAATGGTGAGTCAAGATAGGATTCAACGACTTTAGGTTAATATGTGGTTGCAATTTTATTTCCGCTTATGCGATCCTTCAAAATGGGTAGAAGACTCTGATGTGATTTGTTGGTATTTTGGAGAAGTATCGTGAACTATCTCTTAAGACACCTCCTAAAGTTGCTTCTGTGTAAGCTATCTCTCTCCCTTCGTGTTCATATTATCACTTTCTTTAAAACTAAACTTGCTTATTCTTGGATATGAAAAGTGGTTTCTTTGAAATGGAGATTGTGATTGCAAGTCCCATTTTTTAATTGTGGTTCAAAGGTATTCCCATCTTTTGTCAAAATTTTGAAGAGCAAGGATCCAAATGAAACAGGCTCTGCTTGCGGAATTGAGGACATTGGATGAGCATCTTAAGGCACATGTATGATATGATCTAACTAGAAAAATTCACCTCTTAAAGGATTTGATCTTCATATGCTATATAAATAAGAACAGGGTCCTTTCATTGCTGGGGAAAAGATCACTGCTTCTCACTGGAGCTTGGCACCAAAGCTTTACCATCTTCAGATTGCTTTGTGTCATTTTAAGAAGTGGACTGTTCCTGAAAGCTTTACTCATGTTCACAACTACATGAAGCTATGTTTTGCTGTTTCTGCTACTTCATAACTACGATAAGAACATGATTCAGCTGTGCACTTGCAATCTAATGTCTGCACTTGTGTTCCTTTTGTGGGCTATCAATGGTGAATTCTTCCAATCATGGCGGCAGACGCCATTTTCTCGGGAATCTTTTGAGAAAACAAAAGCCGCAAAAGAACACGTAATTGCTGGATGGGAGCCTAAGGTTAATGCATGAAGGAGATTTAAGCTTTTAGAACTTTTAATTCTTTTGAGTTTTTTATGAATGTGGTGCACAAGTTGAAGAAAAGGTATGTAATCCAGTGCTTTAGAGCTATGGTTTGTGTGTAAACTAAAAGGTACAAAATTCTGATCTTAGACCACTTTTCTTTTGGTTCTAAGCTGATTTGATAAAGGCTAGGTAAGTCTCCAATCAAATCCTAGATAAGGACTTGAGTTTGAATTCCTTTGGATCTGCTCATAGCTATACATAGATGATGTTTTAAATAGGTCGCCTTACAAGGTAATGGATATAATTACTCAAATATATCCCCCCGTTTCAGAAGCCCACACTCCTTGAGTGGTAACTGCATTTTGGATTGAACGAACCCTAGATAAGGACTTGAGTTTGAATTCGTTTGGATCTGCTCATAGCTATACATATATGATGTTTTAGATAGGATGCCTTACAAGGTAATGGATATAATTACTCAAATATAACCCCCGCTCCAGAAGCCCACATTCCCTGAATGGTAACTGCATTTTGGATTAAACGACGGTTCCATTCTTAAATTGATTTTTTGAGATTCGAACTTGCGACATTAGGCAAATCTAAGCCGTTACCTGGTGACTCTAATACCACTTTGCTACTCCATAAGACCTTACAAGGTAACGAATACAATTACCCAAATATACCTAAAATCCAATCCAAACTCAACCTTTTAAGTCAAAATTTAATTGTTTGATTTACTAACTAATAGTCTAATAGTTACCGAAGTTGTACTAAAGACATGCTCCCTTCATGTTGTTCGAGATTGTTCGCTTGCTCGACAAGTGTGGGTCACTTTCCAATCGGATATCGCCACCTCGTCTTCTTTCACTCAACCCACCAGCGACTGGCTGCTCACCAACCTCCTCCAGCATCGGCGAGTGTAGGGCTAGGATTGAGCGCTTCTTTTTGGGTTGACCTGCTGATTTCTCTGGACATGGAAGAATAAGTCTCTTTTTGATTCTGCTTTTGTGCGACCCACCTCACAATCTTTTCTTATCTTGTCTTTTGCAGATCAGGTTCAGAAGGCTTCCGAGTGGCACAGCTTGGGCAACCCCGGCTTATATCCCCGTCAGGAACAACTGATCAGTTGGAGTCGACCGCCGCCTGGCTGGGTCAAGTTGAATACCGATGGGGCGTGTAACCAAGCCCATTTCACGGGATGGAGGAATAAGTCTCTTTTTAATTCTACTTTTGTGCGACCCACCTCACCATCTTTTCTTATCTTGTTTTTTGCAGATCAGATTCAGAAGGCTTCCGAGAGGCACAGCTTGGGCAACCCCGGCTTGCATCCCCGTCAGGAACAACTGATCTGTTGGAGTCGACCGCTGCCTGGCTGGGTCAAGTTGAACACCGATAAGGCGTGTAACCAAGCCCATTTCACAGCCACAGTCTGTGGTCTCATCCGCTACAGTGACGGCAATTGGCAAGGAGGTTTCTCTAAGAATATCGGATGGTGCACAGCGCAGTCAGCCGAACTCTGGGGTGTCAACACCGGGCTATCTTTGGCTTGGCGTCTGAGCTTCCGTCAGATTGAGCTGGAAGTAGACTCGGTGGGGGTGCACCAGCTTCTACTTCTATGACCTCCGACTCTCAGTCGAATAATACTATAGTCATGGGGATCCTGGAACTTCTCAACCGGAACTGGTTTGTTGTTCATCGTCATGTCTACTGAGAGAACAACAGATGCACGGATTGGCTCGCTGCTCAGGCAAGCCAGGCCGACATTGGTGTTACTTATTTTAATGTTACACCTTTAGGGTGTCATCCTCTCCTTTTAGATGATATGTCAGGAATCTGTTTCCCCATATTCGTTTTGTAATCGGTGTACTCTTTTTCCATTTAATCAAAAAAAAAAAGAATTCCAATTCCACCGTGAAAGCCGCAGAGAAAAAAGACCAAGAGTTGTAGAAATTCAAGATGGTAAGAATTAAAAGAACATAATTCAAAAGTTTAAGGTCTTGTGTCTGGTTTAACTTAACAGTAATGATAATACACAGCATTCCCATTAAGGAACAGCAAATAATAAGATCGACCTAGCATTAGGAATGACAAATTGATCTTAGCTTGAACTAGATCTTATTTAACCTCTATTTGATTAGGCTTATATCACAGAGCTTTTGTAAGTTGGTTTTTTTTTTCTGTAGATTTTTTTTAGAAGAACTTTTCTAAGAAGTCAGTTACCTGTTTGACTGACATTTAAAAAAGAGCTTTCTAAAAATAGTTTCATATAATAAACTGTTTGATAATATAAAAATAAAAAACACGTTTGATTTTAATTATATTGTATTTTGTAATAAAAATTATTTATGTATATAAATATGATTTAAAGTATATTAAACAATATGCAAAGTACAATATATTAATTATTATATAATTTTAAACTATATGAAACATAAATGAAAAAATATCTAACCAAATATTTTATATGGATATATAACATAAGTAAACTAATATCAAAAATACATATTAAAACATATAAAAAGTCAAATAATATTATATAAATCTCAAAATAAATATTCAAGTTTAGTAAATAGTTACATATATAATAAACGAAAATATGCTTTTGTAGGTATTGTAAGAATTATGTGTAAAACATAAGAACAAAAGGGACTAAAAAATAGATTCATTAATTAATCTAAAAAATCTACTCAAAAAAGTTATTTAAGAGGTTTTTTTGAAAAGTTTTAAATTTAAACTTTTTAAAATTCTTTATTTTGATTGTCAAAAAAAATTAGATCTATTAAAGAAGTACTTTTTTATTTTATAGCTAAACACTGGTATTTTCTAAAGAAAATTTTTGTGATGAAAAAAAATAATTGTTTTTTCCGGGTATAAGGGTCTCACTTGATTTGAAATATTTTTTTATATAATTAATTCAAAATTTATAATTTCAATAAATTAATTCAGACTTGTTTGGATTGAGAAAGTCCAAATATGATCTAATAAATAAATCTAGACTTTTCAAGTATATTCCAAGTTAAAAAAAGTCTTGAGCCCAAACTTGTCTATTCCAGTTCAACGTGCTTGGGCCTTAAGAGGTCCCAGGCCATATCAGATTCCCAGAATGGTTTCATGGACTGAATGACATGAAGCTGTGGGCATGCATGGGGACCAGAAAAATGGTGATATACAGTATGATGCTATTCCGCATCACAAACATGTGCATATCAATTTGGTCCGTGTAGATCTTTTTTATCTTCTCCACAAGATCTTTAGATCTCTTTCATTGCACATCGGGTAAGGTTAGGCATGACTCAGTACGACCAGAATTCAACAGATATACTGAACAATTATAATAAAGAATTAACAAAATATAAACGAAGAATGCTGTATGATAAATTAAAAGGATGGTAAATAATAGTTTTTAAAATACGAAAATTAAAATAAAAATATTAAATAAGAGAAAGTTTCAATATAATTAATTTTATAATTATAATATGGTTTAATTATCCTATTTAACAGCTACACTTTAGTTACACCAAGAGAAGAGTATAGAACATATAAAACATAAAATGAAATGTAATTCTCAATATTTCTCCATCATCTTCATCATCATGCAGAAAACAGGGATGTATTGTAGAAAGCAAGCATGAAAATAGTATCATTGTGGTGTCAACCCAGCTTCAGGAAATACCCCATTATCATCAACAAATATACACATTAAACACAAGACATAGCTCAGTATTCTTATCTAGTGGAAAGTACAAGGTTAGACTACTTGACAAGGTTGTTTGATTCTTAAACAGACCATCCAATAGCCGGCTGAATGACGAATGACTAGACTCTGTCCACTTCCTTGGAAGCCATAATAACATAATATACCTAGCCACGAATGTCTCACCATTCCTAGTTTGCAAGTTTTTTTTATTAAGTAACTTGCAATACTTGATCAACCATAAATCAACTTTGCATGTAGTTAATAGATTGAAGGCAGACCTTGTTGAGAAGTGATGAGAAAGAATGTCGCGGACATGAGGGGGATGACGGGAGCCGGTAGCTAGACTGAATGAGACTGAGCGTGCTCAGGTTTGTGGGTGTACTCATAATCAAGATGAACAAATGCACGCTCAATATCTGGCAATTGCTCGAGCTTTTCCTGCAGGGACTCTCCAATGTCATGAGCCTCATGCAAGGTCATGCTTGCAGGCAGGACTATGTCAACCTCAACGAAATAATGAGATCCAAAGGTGTAAGCCCGGACAGTATCAATGTGTCTAATGGCCTTGTGATGATTCCAACAAAGGTAGGTGAGCTTTTGAAGATAATCTGGAGTAGCTGACTTTCCAACAAGTGAATCAACATTCTCCAATACGGTTCTTGACCATGTCCATATTGTGTACAATGCCAGCTGCAGCATCATCAAAATATCATATTGTTAAAGATATAAATAAACGAGTTATGATAAAGGAATCTATAGTGGTCATTTTACTTGTATTGAACTTTTCAAATCTAATAATTTAAGGGCTTTAAAGTCCCAATAATGGTCTGTTTCATACTATTTTTAACTCCAAATCCAAGATGCAAACAGATTAAAACCGTATCGTGCCTTGGAAAAAGAGTTAAACTCAAACCTCTCTATACACGACTAATATAAGTGTTTTAATGGCAATTTCAAGTGTAATGAATTGGGATGTATAAAAGAAATGCAAGCCAAAAGAGGTACAGATTTTTCTCACAATTATAGCTCCGACAGGGTCAACCCAGTCTTTAATGTACTTGGCAAGGAGTGCAGCAACAAGGCCAATCATGTTTGTGACAACATCAAAAAAGTGATCCAGGGCGTAAGCCTTCACAATCTCATTCTTAAACAAGCGGCAATAAATCATCAGGAGAAGCTTCACAATTGTCACTGAGAGCATAATACCCACAACCCATTCCTCCTGCTCTTTGGTAAGATCAAATGTACTGCTCTGAAAGAACATTAAATGAAATGAAATAGATGGTTAAACGCATTCCTTATTTCAAGTCTTTTCAATAAAACTGGGAATTGGTTAGGGCCCACTTACCTCAAAAATCAATGTTCTAATTGATTCCCATATTATCTCCAATCCCAGAGTTGCCATAATACAGGCAAAAACAAGGATTCCCTGAACAGGATTCACAAATAATGAGAACGAACACACACATTTTATGAATTACAATTATAAAACCATCAAGAAGGGGAAATTATGATTTAAACAAGGCAAACATGTGCCAGGGAAAGAGAACAGTATTGAACAACATTAATAAATAAGTGATACAGTAAACACAGACAGGTGGAAAGGGCATTCATCTGTAAATATGTATGTGAATTTGGAAAAAGCACATGAAACAAGCAACTACAGTGAGCGCCAGCAAGGGGTGCACTCTGCAATTACCTAATGTTACTTTCCTATGAAAAGAAAATTAGAGACAACCAATAAATAACTGTATAGATGATTTCAGCTAGATAGTTTAATCACGTTCAAACAGATTAAAGAAAATGTGAACCCAGAAATGATAATCACAGAAAAGAATATCAAGATATACTATTAAAGAACTACGGGGAAGCATTAACTTTTCTTATTGGAATAGAATGAGACATTCCACAAGTTAACAGCACATAAATCAGAAAGCATAATTCATCCTATTCCAAAGCTCATGCGAACAGGATATTTCATCAGAGTTCCAGAACGTCCATGTGATATGACCGTAAGGCTATGTGATGAGTGTGACAATGCAAGAAAATGGAGAGAGACAACAAAAGATGCAGGATCTCCTGATATGCGCACCATATATTCCACTGAGTGGACACGCAGATGATGGAATATATCGCAGAAAGACACAAGGAGGACAAAAAGAAATTCTACAACTTAGCATAAATAATCAAAGAGAATATAATAATTCTTATAATCCAAAAAAAACAAATATAGAAAAAGTACTGACCAAAGGCTGCATTCGCCTCTTCCCAATAGGGTACTGATAAGGATTTGGTGTTTTCATGGAGAAAGCAGTAAACCACAGGATGAGTCCAGACACCAGATCAAGAAAAGAGTCAAAAGTAGATGCAATGATGGCTAGTGAACCACTTCTGATGGATGCATAAACCTTGGCAGCGAAAAGAACCATATTGGCCAAATTTGATATTCTAATAGCAAAGTTCTCACTTCTAACCAACTTGTCTTGCTCTTCCTGCAACCACAACAATTGATGTCACGATTTAAAACGTGGAGCATGCTCTAATTTAATATAAAACAAAACAGATGTATAGGTAAATAAACCTTTGAAATTCCAGGAATAAAACCCCGATCAGCTAAAGCATCCATTTCACTGAACCCTTCAAGCATTTCCACCTGCTGCTGATAGTACTCAGCCACATTATCTTCAGAACCTAGCACCGACGGATATTAACACTATATCGAATATAAAATGATCTAAACTTCAAAACAAATTTCTGAATCGCGTCAATACCCAGAAAGGAAACAAGCACGGGGCATTCATTCAAATAGCTCTCCCTCATCCCCAACCTAATAAAACTCGTTTATCTGTCAGCATACCTAATTAGCCATACCACAAAATGCTACGCCATAAGACCAATCCAAGTCACATAAAGGTTACTCAAAACTTTTGGTTTAAAACTTTCATGCTGAATCTAAGCTCTCTCGATTTACAAGCACACACATCAAAAGGCGCAGCCTTTTATCAGTACTAGAACTAAGTCGCACTTCAGTAACAATCTTTAAGCAATCAAAACCCCTCAAACCAGTCTAGATATCTAAAACAAATTTTACTAATAAATCCATCCCTTCGAAACCATCCATCAGAAGCACGAAATGATCCAACAAAAACAGAAAAAGTAAAATACACTTTCCTATTTCAGAAAAAACAAGACGCCGCCGCCAACAAATACCGAACATAAACATACAGACATACAAACACAGAAAAGTAATTCCGATTATCGTACATGTCTGTCTCAACTGTTAATATCATACTACACGCACTTTCAACATAACCAAAATACAAATTTAACCAAAACAAAACAAACTGAAGATCCTCTTGTCTTTTTTACGCTACAAAACAATAAGAAATCACCTGAAACACCAAGGCAATCATGGAGGCCACGGGAGGGCTTCTTGTCCTGGCACTCTGACGACAACTGGTAACCGTCGAAGTTCAAACGCCACGAGTTGTCGGCATTGTCGTTGACCGAAAGAAGTGCAAGGTCCTCGTCCTTGTCATGGGTGACCGGATCCACCATTTTCCGGCCAACGAGAGTGTAACCGCCCGGATTCGAGGAGGTAACGAAGTATCTTTGAATCACAAACACTTTTTACTTGGGGAGAGACAGCGTATGTAGAGACGGCAGTGTAGAGAGCGTGAGAGGCTTGGAAAAGAAAGTTACCAAGTACGGTTACTGCTTTATATACCACATCGTGTCTTATGTTATTTTCGGATTTTTAATTTTTATTATAAATAAATTTTAAATAAATAAATAAAAATTCACGTGTTTTTCTGTTGTTGGTTGGAACGTTTAGCGCGTGGTTGGAGGCGGGCAGGTGTTGGGTTTTCGTGTGGGATTGAGTACACGTGTACGAGTGAGATCTTGTCCTTGCTCCTGTGGCAATTATTTGGGAAGTTGGTGGGACCCGCTTGATTCGTTTCGTTGATTCATGACCTATATGGCCACGATGAAGGGCGCACCTTGTAGGATAATCATTATGTTTTTTAAATTTGTAGTATTTGTTAGTGTTTACTGTTGAGAAGACACTAATCGAACATTTTAAGTATACGTCATTTTGTAATTGTAATTTCCAATAAAACAAAGAAATATTGCTTTTTCTATTTCATATCTGATTTTTTGATTGAAGTCAATCAGTCGCTGTCGTTATTTTTCTAATGATGTCCATCCTTCCAATCAAAAGACGGAATTGTGCAACTTGAGTATTTTTACATTTTAGCTTCACATATTAGTGAACGAGTAAATTACGATTTAATCCCACTTAATTTATTAAAAAGATAACTTAGTATTAGTGTATATAAGGAACTATTATATTGGATGAACTCTCGTATTATTACTATCGGAACTCGAACATGGGACATTACATCTAATTTCTTTGTAAGCTACTCAAATTGGACCAGTGATATTTAAGTTTTAGGGATGACAATGATGATTTTATAGCATTATATTATATTTAAATGTTTTTAACGAGTATGAGAAGAGTTGAGTATGTGATAAATCTAGACGTGAATAATTTAAACTCAAATTTAATTAAAAATATTATTTTATGCTTTTAAATTTTTTTAAATTTGAAAAAATTGACCTATTGTTAAATCTACTATATGCTCATATCTTGAAGGAATCCTTATAGCTTGAAAATGTTGTATTTTTAGTGCATTCACAAAAATCTTATTTATAATGAAACTTCCGCTTGGTAATAGAATTTTATACTACTAAAGTTTATAAAAATAATCAAATAATATAAAAATAAGACTATGGTAAAAAAAAAAAGTTAGTAATTGATTAGGGGTGAATGTTTAAGATTTTATATTTATATTTAATAATTAAGATTTGTTGATTATATAAATTTAGAAGGCAAACCTTAAAACAAGTAGTATAATTAACCATTTGTGACTAGAATATCACAAATTCAAGTCATGAAAATATAAAAAATCTTGTGCATTAGAGCTCGTTAACTTTGACTTTGATTTTATGAATTTAATTTGTAACCGGTGTGTATTTAAGTGATTGTGTATAATTATTATGCATTTCAAGGATTTATCCAATATAAATTCAAATGATAGAATTTAATATGAAGCTCAATTACTTATATTAGAAAATTTGTAAAGATTAATTAGTGATTTCATAATTTAACAATCATATCCAATTTTATAAACACGTAATGCATGATACTGTTCATGATTTATTTTATATAATATCTATCAACCTTAATAATTTATTCTACAAGTCACTCATAATTTTATAATTTAATAAATATTAAAAGTTATAAATATGTAACACGTGATGATAATTAGTATTATGCTTATTAACACATACGTCGATCATTTATACTTTAAATATATAATGAGTTCAAATTTATAAATATTTGACGATTGGTACTTACTATTACACATGTTTAGGATTTATTTAACGTAAATCTTGGTGATCTATACTACAAACTCTTTAAAGAGCAACTGAATTGAATTCTATTGCAGTTGCTTAGAAACACAAAAATATGATTAATTTAATTCATGCATGTTGAGTCTGTGTTTTGTGCACCGGGGCTTGAGTCCCCCAAGCCCACGCAATCACAACCTTATGTTAGACTGAAGCTTGGGTCCCCCAATCTAACTCAGTATTGTCCTCTTTGGTCAGGATTCGAACCTCTGACTTCAAGGTTTTGTTGCTATCTAGCAGCACGGCTCTCACCATTGAGCCAATTGGCTCAATGGTGCTCAATGGTGAAAGGCGTTCACATAAAGCGGAACAAAACTGTGAGGTTGCGTGTTCGATTCGCAGCCAAAGCGGACAATACTGAGTTGGATTGGGGGACTCAAGTCCCAGTCCAACATAAGGTTGTGGTCGCGTGCTCCGGAGATCCAAGCCCGTTGATACAAAACACGGACCCAACAATGCATGTAATTAAAATTCATTCTCTTTATAAATTGAATTCACTCCTCCAAGCATCGAAATTGAATTCATGCAAGTGATTGACTGACTTGCATGAATTCAACAAGAATATGAGAATTTTCACTCATTTTTGCCTGATAAATAATATTTATATATAATTAATAACCAGATTATTTTTCCTTTATTTTTTATATTTGAAAATTGTAATTTTACATTAATTATGAAATTATTATTGTAAATTTAGAGAAATATGAATTTTTTAAAAAATAAAGAATAAATCTTGAAATCCTTTGATCAAACTATATCAATTTATGTAGTACATCTTCTTCAATTTTATAATAATAATATAATTAAAAAAAATTATATTTTTTAGTCAATGGCAAAAATATTATATGAAATAATTGAATTCATTTTGATTGTATTCTAGACAGTACAATTGAATTCAATTCTAATATTACTGGATTTGTTTCAAACGGTATAAATTGAATTTAATTCAATCTTATTAATATAATTAAATCTAATTTATTAATGAACTCAATTCGAAAGTTCCAAACAGTCTGTTAATCTTGAACTTTGACAGGAAGAAGTATAAACATGACAAGCTACCAGATGTTTCAATCTTTGAGTTGGCTTTAAAGATTTGGATAACTTGAAGATCTACTTTTAAATCCCATGACATAGTGCATGGTAATGTTGGTGAAAGACTAAGAAGAAGAATACTGTTACAGGATAAATATGAAAATTGGAAAAAGGAAAAGAAAGAAAGCATTGTGTATGGTGATTGACAACTTGCAAAGTTTGGCAGCTGCCTTTTTTATTTTGAGGGAAGCCCAAGTTCACGTGAACTGGTTCCAAGGTTTTTGTTTTCTTGCACTCCTCAGTGCAACTATATAACATCTAAACCTCTACACAGACTCTTATCAATCAATACTCAAAGTGCTTGTGTTTCTTTCTTACTAACCAAGTTGAGTAGGAGAATCAGGAACATGGACACCTCCAAAATCTCAGCTCTCCTTCTCATTTGCATGCTGTTCATTTCCTCAGTCTCTCCCATTCTAGGCTGTGGTTCCTGTGAGAAGCCAAAACCTAAGCATAAAAGCCCTAAAGGGAAGTCTCCAAAAGGTCCCATTACTCTTCCTCCCATTGTTAAGCCTCCAATCAATCTACCTCCTGTGACTGGTCCTACAGTGCCAGTCCCTCCAAAGGGTACTCCATGCCCATCTCCGCCATCTTCCAATCCTACTTGCCCTATTGATACATTAAAGCTTGGTGCTTGTGTTGATCTTCTTGGTGGGCTAGTGCACATTGGCCTTGGTGACCCAGTTGTTAACCAATGCTGTCCAGTTCTTCAAGGACTTGTTGAGCTTGAAGCAGCTGTCTGCTTGTGCACCACTCTCAAGTTGAAGCTTCTCAACCTTAGCATCTATGTCCCTCTTGCTCTTCAACTCCTGGTTACCTGTGGGAAGACACCCCCT
>JANSVB020000067.1:11435-25138 GCA_025504935.2 Erythroxylum haughtii
TCAAAATTGAAAAATTAAATATACCCATCTTAATCATATGAAATGGTAAAGAAAAAAAGTTCTATAAATAGTTATTCAAAGGAAATAGAAAATATAAAATATGATATTAAAATAAAATATTAATATCTATCAAGAATAGAAAATTTCAGTGCTGAAGAGTAGAAAGAAACAGTCATTTGACTCTATATATAGAAGAACAGAGAAACTGTAATGTGCACAAGTTTGCTATAAAGAAAAGCGTTAGCACAAAATGGGCTAATGGGTCTTGGTTTCTCCTTCTAAGAGTCAAATAAACAAACATATTCCGAACTGTAAAAGGACTGTTCCTGCCTCTTTCTATTCTCAGTTCTTTAACAGCCCCTCCTGTTCTTCGCTTGATCTTAGCTTCGTGAATTTGCCTTCACATCATAGTGTAAGTTTTAAAATCTAAGTCTGTAGCTGCAGTTTTTTGGGTCTTTGGTAGAAGAGAGAAAGAAAGAAGATGGTTTTGTTTTTTTGCGGGGTGAGTTTTGTTTCCCTTTTTGGGTTTGTTTAGAATCTCAGTTTGGGGTCTGCTTTGGTTTTTCTGTTTTGGGTTTAATGCGCTTGGCCTTAATTTGCCGTTTCTGTTCTTTTGGTTGCAGGGGTCGTGGGGTGGAATAGCAATGTGTTTGATCTGGTACAAGCTATTTGTTTCTTACCCTTTTTAATAGCATCTTCATGTTGCTTTTGAATTCAAGTTAGTGGCATAGAAGAACAGCCTGGCTCTTAGGATTTCTGGGTTTGGCTTGATTGTAGAGTTCGTTGGAAATTTGTGAAGTGGGGTTGTTATGGTGGGGAAAGAGGATGCCACCAGTAACACTCTGGCTCCACAGGTGCCTAACACTGCTGGAGTCAAGAGAGTGTTCTGGCGTTCTGCATCTTGGTCATCTTCCAGGACTGCACTTCCAGGTCCTAATATGGAAGAGAAAGATTCTTGTGCAGATCCAAATGATAATAATGGAAAAAATCGCAGGTTCCCAGCTCCATTAACCCCACGGTCTCAACAGAACTGTAAAGCACGTTCATGCTTGCCACCTTTGCAGCCTTTGGCAATTGCTAGGAGGAGTTTAGAGGAGTGGCCAAAAGCTGGATCAGATGACCTGGGGGAATGGCCACATCCACCGACCCCTGGTGGCAACAGGACTAGCGACAGGTTGAAACTAGATCTATCTTCAACTCAGAGAAATCCGGATAGCAATGGAGGACTAGGAAAGAAAGAAAGGATTGCATTTTTTGATAAGGAATGCTCAAAAGTAGCAGAGCATGTATATCTTGGTGGGGATGCCGTTGCTCGAGACAGGGGAATTCTTAAGAGGAATGGTATTACTCATGTGCTGAACTGTGTGGGCTTTGTTTGTCCCGAGTATTTCAGAGGCGATTTTGTATATAGGACTTTGTGGTTGCAGGATAGTCCATCAGAGGACATAACAAGTATTCTATATGATGTTTTTGATTACTTTGAGGATGTTAGGGAACAGGGAGGAAAGGTGTTTGTTCATTGCTGTCAAGGAGTATCACGATCTACTTCATTGGTTATAGCTTATCTTATGTGGAGGGAGGGTCAGAGTTTCGACGATGCATTTCAGTATGTGAAGGCGGCTAGAGGAATTGCTGACCCGAATATGGGTTTTGCTTGCCAGTTACTACAATGCCAAAAAAGAGTCCACGCGTTTCCTCTCAGTCCCAGTTCATTGTTGAGAATGTACAGAATTGCCCCACATTCACCATATGACCCATTGCATCTTGTCCCAAGAATGCTGAATGATCCTTCACCATTTGCCCTGGATTCTAGGGGTGCCTTTATTGTTCATATACCTACTGCTATACACATATGGATTGGCAAAAATTGTGAACCCCTTATGGAAAGGGATACTAATGGGGCTGTTTGTCAGATACTTCGCTATGAGAAAGCTCAAGGACCAGTAATGGTGGTTAAAGAAGGTGAAGAACCACCTTACTTTTGGGATGCATTTTCTAGTTACTTACCTTTAACGGATAAATCTAGTGATGGAGCAGATACTGGGGATTCTGCGCTGAATATATTCCCAGGTGAGAGGAAGGTAGATGCCTATAATATTGATTTTGAGATTTTTGAAAAAGCTGTTAAGGGTGGGTTTGTACCTCCATTTTCGTCATCAGAGGATGAGTATGAAACTCATCTTCCTGCTAGAGAAAGCTGTTGGAGTGTGTTAAGGCGAAAATATGCACCTGCTGATGGGAATGTGTTTTCCCCTGCACCCAAAATTTTCCTCTCCAGGATTTATTCAGATTCTATGATAATTTTGCGCACTTCTTCTCCTTCATCATCATCTATGTCATCTTCGTCATCTTCTCCCCCTTATCTGTCCCCAAATTCCATCTCTTCTGATTCTAGTTCTTGCTCAAAGTACTCGTCAGAATCCTCTTTTGATTCTCCCTCAGCAGCTCGATGTTCTCGTCCGGTATTATCAACTTCATCTAACTTTTCTATTCTTTCTACGCATAATTCTTATCAACCATCTTCTAACACTCCTGGATTACTTGATTTCAATATTGTGTAGCAGAGATTCTCTCATGTATCTTCCTCACCCTCAAAGAAGTTTTCACCTTCACTTGCTGAACGTAGAGGTAGCTTATCAAAGTCTTCGAAGCTGTCCCTGATGACTGATCAAAGAAGAGTGACCGAGACACCCCCTATTTCTCTCGCCAGCTTGGAAGACAATGCTGAGATAAACAAGAATTCCTTTTTCATGGTCTGATTCAGGTATTGTAGAAATCAATTTGGAGCCAGGAAATTATGCAAAAGAGGAAGATGGAGCTTCAATTCAAGGTCCTGAATTCTCCAAGTAGATTGACTGCCTCTGATTCACGTGACAAAGGATCCAGCTTTGGTGATAATTATGATGTATCTGCAAGCAAATATAACATCATTCCAGCTTGTAACGGAAGGCAACGTTTGGCATGTAGCTGGCCCAGTTTGTAAAGGATTGCAGATTTTGGCATCATTGCTTTAGATTCTAAAGCTGCTTTTGTAGTTTTAGAGACAACTAGAGGATTAGGAAGAGAAGTGAATAGAATTGTGTATTTCTGGGTAGGAAGGTCTTTCTCATGCGGTTGAAATATGATGCGGTTAGATAACAACAGAGGAACAGCGGATCTGGAATTGATCGAATGGAAGCAACCTGCTTGTCATGTTCTAATTCAAACGGGGCTACCAGGAGACATCATCCCTGTTGAGGTATGAGTTTTGGAATTGATGTATTTATTACTCTTCATTTGTGACACTAGAATTACTATTAACCATTTATACTTCTCTTTCCTTTTTGCATACAGTGTTTGCAGGTAGCTAATTTTCAAGTTCTTTGTGGCTACCATGTGGTTGTACAGTGCTGCAACACCTTTGGTAACACTATCATTTTGTCTCACAATTTGGATGCTCTTGTACATTCGGAATTCCCAAAGACAAATAGATTTGAGGCAGATTAAAGCAAAATAGATACATTAATTGTTCACTTCTATCCACTTTGTTTTCTCTGATAATATGACCACTTGAATGTATAATCCTCCTGTCATATTCATGCTTTTTGCAAAGGGTTTTATCCATGCCATGTGCGAGTGTTGATCCACATAAATTCAGGTGGAGCCTCATCTTATTACTCTTCTTCATAAATTTTGGGAGAAAAATGTAGATTATGGTGGATAAAATGTAGCATAGATTGGAAAAACTATGAAAGTTGAATCCTAACATATACAATTTTGTCACTTTGAGGGTTATCACTGTCACAGGTAGTTGTTTATTAATCAACAAACTAATGAGGAACTTTGCTCAGAATATATAGTGTTCTTAATGACATATTTCTTAATAATGACATTATCCTAAAAATGAAGTTAATCAAGAACGCTATAAGATTGTGAGCTCTTCAATAAGTCGGCCATTGATTAGCTACATAGACACTAACAAAGAATGGAAACAACTGATCTGGGGGAATCATGACTACTCAAAACCAAGCCTCGAGGAAATAAAGGGAAATTGAACAGAAGTTTTGTCATGTTCTTGGAAGTAGATTGCTCTACGCCTGATAAGTGAAAAAAACAATTGAACAATCACTTTACACATCAACTATTTTAAAGGAGTCAACTACTGTGTGCAATCTATCTTTCATCTTCTCCCACCTCCTTTCATTTGCTCCTGTTGTTAAAGTATAGAATTTACCTGCCAAAATCCAAATAGGGAAAAGAAAAATGACAGATTCAATAAAAATTTGATTTCCAATGATAAGGCCTTTATAATACAGTTCTGTAATTTTTTTACTCTTTCTTAAGCTAGTTCTATATTCTTTCTAAATTCAAGAGCTAATCAGTGATTCAATAAAAGAGAATAGAATCAGAAGATCGGAAATGCAAGTTCATAGTGTTTTTCGTTGCTAACTTTAAATTGGGTAAGGCTAACTAAGTTAGGTGACTGGTGGTATATTAATAAAAAAGAAAAGATCAATGAATGTCTTGTGAGGAACAAGAATAAGAAATATGAAATTGCAGACTAATTTAACGAGTTCTTCTGAATCTTTGGGACAAGAAACAAAATTTCAGAAGAATTGGTTTAATTCTAAAACACAGTTAGAATCTCAAACATTCGTTCAAATACTAAAACGATCATCAAGAAGTTTCTTACCATTTCCAATAGAGATTGAACTAAGAGCATGACGAGTATAATTTGGAGCTTTAGCAACAAATTCAAATGTGTAATAAACCCTTCCATCAACATTATTCTGCACCATACTCGGAAAAAACAATCAACGCAGATCAGTCACAAATGCTGGCAATTTGACAATTTATGCATGCATTTTGTAGAAGTATAGTTTGGTAAAAGTAGCCAGAGATTCAACTTTGTTTAATGAGGCAATCCTGATTCTGGAAATATAAAAACACGTATGATAAAACTTGCAAGGAGTGAGAAGATGTGTAAAAGGAGACCTCCTTTGCTTCAATTAGTTTTGTTTTCTGGGAAGGAGGGGCCAAAACTTTTTTAATCAGCGTTTCGGCTACCTGAGATAAGCATTAACAACAAATTAAAAAAGCCCCCCAAATCACAAAATCTAGCAACCATTCACGATGCAAAAGATCATTCTCTGTAAAATTATAGCAAACCTCTTGTGGAGGACCAAACTCCCTAATGTCTTGTTTACCAGTTGGAATCATGTTGACACTAACGTTTTCTAAAGGCTCAATCACATCTTTAAAGACTTTGTCTTGTCCTTCAATCACCACTTCCTGTTCAATTCCACGAAGATGAGATAAAAATTTATCTGGGATTATGTTGATGTAGCTAGCCGATGAACAAGCTGACAAGGAAATCGACACACGATGGAGAGAAATTAGAGCAGATAGTACCTGCCACCCAAATGGATAGATAAATGAGTACCCGTCCTTTTTGTCCATGACTGACAGATATCCCTTTTTAGTTTCTGCAGCAACTGAACCATATAAGAATGGCCTCTTAGGATTTGAGTATTCTTTAAAGAACAAGAGGTTGCATAGTTAGAGGCAACTCTAATTGCGTCATTAGAGCCCCAGTCTATGAGAAGCTCACAATAAAAGACGAACACAAATGCATAATTGGAACAATTGCGCTTACATGATACAGAAGCTTGGTTAATCAAAGAAATTGACGGGGCAATCACAGTAACAGCAATCAATTGGCGTCTCCCAGATCTGACTGCAATAGATAAAGAGCAATAGGAGGACAAATATATAGTGACGAATCTCATGAACAGCTCCATATGCAATTTTTATTTACAGTTTCTATGTCGAAATCCGTGAAATTAGAATCAGAGAAAACAAAACAACTCACCTTGAAAATGTGATCCTGAATTCTCCAACGATTGCTCTGCCCGAACAAGAATTGGAGCACCTCCTGTTCTAGAGCTACGAAAAGAGTCCTGAATCTTCCGCAACCCTAGCTACAAAAACGTAGACACAGAACAAACATATGAAAAACCAATAACATGAAGAAATGCAGACGTTAAAAGCGGGTGAGCGAGAGGGATGGGGTTGGAGAGAGGACCTGAGGAACAGAGTTGGGGGCTAGTGAATGGTAAGCTGCAATGGAACTTTGAATTGAAGCCATCGTCACCTTCATTGTGTCGACTAAGAACTCTTGAAAGGTTCCGTTCCTGTGGTTAAGAGTGTTCTTGTATGTGTTCTTGCTTTATCCGTTACCAGAAAGCTGCTTGTGGACGTCATATGGCGCGCGTCGTGTTAAAGCCTTGTCTACGACGTGTCGTGTCTCCTATCAAAAACTGCAAAACCATGTAACTATGGACAATAATGGGTTGACCCGGTCGGTTTCGAGCAATTAAAAGAATTAAGGGGACGCTTATTAGTTTACAGACGATCATGAGAACTATAATGGATATGAACAGTGTCTTTCCTACAATTTTATATATCTTTGGCGAAATTAAAAATAAAGGGTTCTAATAAATTGACAATATGCTTAAGTTTACATATTTGTATGAAATATAAATGACTTAATTTATAAGTTTACATAATCAACTAAATATTAAATGATCATAACACTAATAAATACACAGAGGATCATGATTTATGAAAAACAATTTTTCCGTGCATTTCTAGATGCAAAATCATTAATAATATTATCAAGATTAATATTGACCAACATATCCTTCTCAATACATAACATAGCTAAACCATTCGACCTTTAAAATAAATATATTAAAAATAAATATTAATACAGGGACAAAATAAATAGCAAATTTTAATATCTAATATTAAAAAATAAAAACAAAGAGTAAAAATAGATTAAAAAATCAGAAACTTTACCTTTAAATTATACTCAAAACCTAGAAGACAAAATTGCAAAATTTTTTGCTGCTAATTTTTGAGTTAGAGTACTTTAAATACATATATTGATGAAAATAAAGAAATTAGAAGGTAAGAGTACACTTAAATATTTTAAGACTATTTATAAGCATGGGATCACAAAGTTATCTTTACATCAAAAAAATAAATAATACAACATTAACTTATAAGATTAAAGTCATTTAATGACTTTAACATTAAATAACGAAATGACTTTAACGTTATTTTATAAATGACTTTCATAGTAATAACGCTAATATAGTAAGATTATATGAGAGGGGCTGTTGAAGAGGAGCCCTCTCTTATAATGTGCCCTGCTGGCCCTTGCCCAGGGCTGACACTGATGATATCCATTCCTTTATATTAGGAGGAGAATGGAATATTACCAAAAAATAGATAATGAAAATAATACCCCTTACCAAATTTAATTTTTCATTCTACACCTATTCTCTTTTTTTCATACCCACCAAACAAGCACCTTCTTAGTACCATTCAATAAACACTTAAAACGTGCAGGAGGAAGGTAGATCAATGTCATTCATAAATTAGTAAAAGAAGGCAGGCGTTCGGTGTTGACTTACTACTGGCCAAGCAAAGATGGTCAATAAGAACTAGGCTACGGTTCCTGACTGATGAAATTATGAGCAGCTTAAAGAAGATATATGGGCTTAGGGTAAAAAAACAATAATCGTTCGTGTAAAGGACCCCAGTTACTGGACCAACCTCATCTTTACTGCTCATATACACAAAATACACATAGCATATCATCATTTATCTTCTCCAATTATAAACTTCAAGAATGATTGCTCCGTAGCTCCTTAAGCTATGGCAAAGAACTTTCCTCTGCCTAAAAGCCTGAGACAGAACCAAGTGTCCTTCAACACCGAGTAAATAAGAATTAAGCTTAAACAAAATGAATTTGGTATACCTTTTCAAAAAAAAAAAAGAATTTGGTATACCTTTTCAAAAAAAAGACTTTGGTATATATATGTATAAATAAGAACTACTGAATAACTTTTGTGGCCGAAAACTTTGATACTTACTTTGGTTAATCTGGTTAATGCATATTATTGATATTTGAGTTTTGTTAATATGAAGCGTTGATGTTTGACTTATAAATATACGTATTATTAATGTTTTACTTATATTAATGCAGATTGTTGATGTTTGAGTTATGTTAACGTAGATTGTTGATGTTTGACTTATGCTAATGCATATTGTTGATGTTTGATTTATGTTTATGTATATGGTTGATGTTTGAGTTTAAAATTGTCTGACTTTACTGTTGAAACAAAGTACCAAGGATGGTTGATTATCGATTACATCAATATTTCATTCGAATGAGAAGGCAAACAGACATGTTACCAAATAGATGTCTCCAAAAAATTGGAACAATATGTGTAATTATTGGTCTTCTGTCAATATTAAAATTTATTTTTGTCTTCATATTTGTTTCTATTAATCTAATTACATAATTTAATGATTGTTTCTTTTCTTTATTTAAGAAAAGTGTGAGAAAGTCAAAGTTAACAGACAAAAAATGAAAAGTCCTCACAACCAATATTTCAAATCATTTGTTATCCTGCAAAATAAAAATGTAAATTTTTTATTTACAAGTTATAACTATATCAGTAAACATAATATTATTTATTGTATTTTGTATTTTTTCATAAAATAGAGTCATAAAGAAATACATGCAGTAAATCACACTCTACATAAAAGATTGCCTTTAAAAAAAATCTTTAGTGATATAGTCTAATAGATATGTTATTCTCCAAAAATCAAAGGTGAAAATATGGACGTGATGTAGGATATAGAGTGCTAAAATTCATGTTCATATTCAGAAAGAAGTCGAAGCATTCTCAATTTAAAACACCGACATGTCAGATGTGTTACCTACCGTATGCTTAAAAAACAATAAAGTAAACAGCTTGAGAATATAGCATTAAACAAATAAATAAACGCTTGTCCTTCAGTCCTTGCCTGACTAATTACCCCTTTCTAAAAAGTACCACAACTTAAACGTGCCAATAAAAAAAATCAAAAGTAAAAGCATCAAAGTTGGTTGATGCATAGAAATAGAATATTTCATCAAAGTTAAATCCAACCAACCTACACGTTTTCTCTATATAAACAAGGTCTGGCCTCCAAAACCCACAAGCGAGGGCAGCTCCAAGTTCTAATCTTTAGATAGTAATCAACACTTGCAGCCATGGAATGCAACAAAGGTTTTTCTAGCAGTTATATGGTTCTGAAACCCGAAGAAGTAAAGTTCTTGGACCTGATTAGCATTTTATTCTCTACTGACATCGAGAAAAGAAAGTTCATCGACAGTCCAAAGGAAAAGGAGGAAAGTTTCCGGAGACGATGGCTCATATTCATTTCCATTGCGGTTCAGAAACTGTTGCTGTTTTCTTCCAAGCCAATGTCGTGGATCGGTTCCTTGATCGAGATGTGGATTAACCTTTTGTCAAGCAACGGTAGCTTTGGCAGGCTCTTGCTGAATGTTTTTACAGGTTAGTCCCTTTGCCTCTGTCTCTCTTTTTTCTATAGATATATGTTAGTTAATCTTGTAAAATCCTTCGATTAATTGTGTATAACAGTTTGCACTAGAACATAACTATATGTGTGATTGTTTAAGAAAATAGGGACTTTTTGAATTATTTTTAAAAATATAAAGGTTTACTCAATCTGATCTAATTTTTAAGTAAATTGAGATATCCTTAATTTCTTCTTTTTCTTAATTCTGATAGAACTGATACTAGAAATTTGTTTGCCCCCTACTTTAAGCAAACTTTCATTTGTCGGTTTTGGTTTGGTAACAAAAAAGGAGGCATAGAGCAAAAAGAAAGTTGAAGGAAAAAGATTGGCTTCAAAATTTTCAGAGCATCACGTCAGGAGACAATATTTACTGTTAGTGATAATATGAAATGTAGACTTACATAGTTGAGAATCATTTTCAGAAAAGAAAAGATATATCGTACATGCAGAAAGTCCAGTAAGCATAATTATTGTGTCGGGTATACTATTCCAAATCAAGAAACGAAAATATTTTAAATAATATTCATAATTTTCACTTAGTAATTTATCATCGCAAGAAATACATATGGAACAATTTGACTTTGATACAATTAATTACTTGCGTTAAAATGGAGGACTGACTCTCCATCCAGATGCTTACTGTTAGTAATTAATTTCATATTGATAGACGTCCAAAGAGTTAGGAACATAAAGCATTTAACTTGAGTATTCTAATGCTTCTTTTTATACATTGATGTAATATAAAGTTTTACTACCATTAAGTAACACTTAAAAAGGTGCTAGAGGAAGGTAGGTCAATGTCATTTCATAAATTAGTAAAAGAAGGCAGGTGTTTGGTGTTGACTTACTGGCCAAGCAAAGATGGTCAATAAAAATTTAAGGCAAAAGCATAATTTATGCTCAAAATATGGGTTATGGGACCTGTTTGATGAATTATGAGCAGCTTAAATAAGATATATAGGTTTTAGGTCAAAGCGACAATAATCATTCGTGTAAGGAACCCCAGTTATCCGACCAACCTCATCTTTCCAGCTCATGTACACATAGCATGTCATCATTTATCTTCTCTAATATTAAACTTAAAGAATGAGCATTACTCCATAGCTCCATAAGCTATGGAAAAGAACTTTTCCTCTGCCTAAAAGCCTGAGACACAAACAAATGTCCTTCAACACCGAGTAAATAAGAATTAAGCTTACACAAAATGAATTTGGTACATAGGGTATAAATAAGAACTACTGAATAAGTTGAGTAGCCGATAACTTTGTTACTTGCTTTGGTTAATCTGGTTCAGGGAAGCTATTGGTTCCTGATAAGACATCACCAAGTTTCACATCATTCATCGGCTGTTTTGATGAGCGGAAGGAGTTGGATAGAAACATCAAACCGGGAGACGCAAATTACTTAACAGCCCTCTCTATGATGGCTTCTAAGGCTTCCTATGAGAACAAAGCTTACCTCTACGGAATAGTCAACGATCACTGGAAGGTATGAACATGACTTGAATTTCTTATGACCCATTTATATGGTTGATTTATTTACTGATTTATTAGTTCATAACCACATTATTTTATATACCCAATTAGTATATTATAAAACACTGTTGTAGCTGAAGCTTTGTTCTAATTTAAAAGATTAATTACCTTGGGGGAAAACACATTTTCTTTTTGTTACTCTTCTATTTATTTAACATATCTTATCTGCTTGATTACTTGTAGTTCATCCGAATTTCTTGTGTTATGTAGATGGAGTTCTTGGGGTTTTATGACTACTGGAATGGTAAGAAGCAACATAACGAAAGACTCGAATTATCAATCTCATCAAATTTCCTCACGTTTAATGTTAATGAAAATTAATTACACACTACATAACAAAAGGAACCCCAATTGAACTAATGCAGATTATCAAAATAAAGCTACAACGCAAGTCTTCCTGCTGCGTGACAGAACTGGTGACCAAGACACGATTGTGGTGGCCTTTAGAGGCACCGAACCCTTTGACGCAGATGCTTGGTGCTCTGACTTCGACATCTCGTGGTACGAAATTCCTGGATTTGGTAGGATTCACGGTGGTTTCATGAAAGCTCTAGGATTACAAAGGAACCTTGGTTGGCCGTTGGAAGTGAACCAAGACGATACTAGACCTACGCCAGCTTACTACGCCATTAGAGATATATTAAGAGAAGTATTGTCCCAAAATGCTAAAACAAAGTTTATATTGACCGGTCACAGTCTAGGTGGGGCGCTAGCAATTCTTTTCCCAGCAATTTTGACGTTGCATGACGAGAAGTTGCTGTTGGAGAGACTAGAAGGAGTGTACACGTTCGGGCAACCTAGGGTAGGAGATGAAACTTTTGGAGCTATAATCGAAAATAAGCTGAAAGAGAATAGTATCCGATATTACAGGTTTGTTTATGGTAATGATATGGTCCCCAGGTTGCCTTACGATGACTCTGCCCTTATGTTCAAGCATTTCGGGACTTGTGTTTACTACAACAGGCACTATGAAGGAAAGGTATACGACTGTGATCTCTTCAGAATACTCTTCTCTTATACATTAGAATTACGACATTTTAACTAATATTAGAATTACTACATTTTAACTAATATTAGTATTATCAATCTAGTTCATATTCTACTATTTTATACTTGGTCCCCGGTAACATTGGCATGACGCATATAAAGCAAAATTTTCAACTAAAAGAATATCTTTAAAAGTATTATTTATCTACGTACAAAATTTTCTTGTTATGCTTCTCTTCTTCTGTTCACGCCTACTAGCTATCCTTAATCAATGCCTTGTGCTGACATGTTTAGTAATAATGTTGCAATTAGCGATTGTTGAATAATTATGTAACGGAATGTTTTGCAGAATATACAGTCTTGATCTCAACATCAATTCAGTGGATGGCTTCTTTAAGATATTAAATACTTTGTCATGGCTTTTCTTGAAAAGATAAATAAATAACAGGAAGCTAGAAATACTTAACCATGTCGTAACCCGAACTTCTAAACCTTAAACAGACATGCATACATCTGTATTAGGAAAATCCAAGGTTACTAGCTTCGTCCAGAACTACTAATACGTATGTGATATTATTACAGGTTGTCGTGGAAGAACCGAACAAGAACTATTTCTCGCCACTTGCAGTCATACCCATGATTGCAAACTCTTTCTTGGAGCTGATAAGAAGCTTCACTATTGTCTACGCAAAGGGACCAGAGTATAGAGAAGGGTGGTTGTTAAGAGTTCTTAGGTTTATTGGATTAGTAATCCCTGGCTTGCCAGCTCATTCAACCAAAGATTACGTTAATTCAACACGCTTGGGGTCGGCTGACTTACTTTTGGGACATCAAAAAAGAACACAAGAAAAATAGGATCGTACTGAAGATGCTGCTATATGTTTGTAAATTAAATTGCGAATGTTACAATTATTATGTGATTTGAGTTGTGAATTTTACAATTAAAGTAAAAGATAAATTGTGAATTGCAAATATTATAATGAAGAAATTATTTTGCTAATATATATTTTATTTAATCTTTAAATTTTATTATATAATTAAGATGACTAATCTACCCTTTTATTTTTTATGAAGTCCTTAAAATAAAGAACTACTATAATCTAACTATTTGCTTTTTTTAATTGATAATCATTAAATAAACAATACTAAAAATATCTAAATAGTTCGAACGTGCCTAATCCGAATAGGTATCCTGCGGGTTTTTTTCAACAAACTTGGGACATCACGGGCCCTCTCTTAACTAATGTAGCTCTGGAGTTCTTTTCTTCTGGCTCATTGCTAAAGGAGATTAATTATACTTTTATTTGTTTAGTTCCTAAGACGGACAGACTCATGATGATTACAGACTTTCGCCCAATTTCTTGTTGTTCGACTGTCTATAAAATTATCGCTACATTATTGGCAGATAAATTGAAAGTAGTGTTGTTGAAGGTGGTCAATTTGGCACAATGTGCTTTTCTACCATTAAGAAATATCGGTGATAATATACTGATTCTTCAAGAGTTGTTGAAAGATGTTGAACCCCAATTTTTGAGTGAAAATAAGAATTATGCAAAAGTGGATGAGTTGATTGAAATAAAGTTAAATGGCAAGAATTAAAAAGAAAAAGTGTGAAAATATGAAAAGTTTGACTTTTTGGCCATTAATAGTTGACTTTTGATTTAGGCAAAATTTGAGAAAATGGTCTACATGAAACTTGTAGTTTATGTCAAGAGCTTTCTGTAGCCATAAAGTTTGATATTTTTCGATATCGGAAGTGAG
>JANSVB020000067.1:41653-52244 GCA_025504935.2 Erythroxylum haughtii
GTAGTGCACCCTCATCGTAGGGTATGTATCGGTATGACCTACGGGCGTCCCGGTGTATACTCTACGGTAAGGGGGCGTTACAAATCTTGTGATAAGACATGTGATTAGCAAGAGGGCATCTTGGGGTAGAAGATAGTGTCGGTTCATATGTCTGTTTTGGCTTACCTCGAGTGGTTTTGTTCAGTAAGGATTGTTTTTCTTCAACATCAAGTTGGGCCACACGTGGCTGTATTGAAGGAAGTTCATCTATATTTTCTTCTTCGTCCTCAGCTCCTAGGTCCATACGGTGATCCTATCCATCTTTAACTTCACTTTGTATTTCATTACTTTGATTTTCATCATATAAAATTTTGTCATGTATGGGTTCTATTTGTAGTAAAAAAAATGTCTTTATTTTGATGCGTGGTACTGTTCCTTACTGTACTAGAATCCATGGTTTCAAAATCATTTTGTTCACGTAAACTATGCAATGTGTTTTCCTTATGTAAACCATGCATTATGCTTTGTCCGTGTAAACTATGTACAAATTCATTTTCACTACCTTCGTTTCTAGTGGATTGCAAGTATTCTAATTCATATTTCTCACCCTTACTTGCAGTTGCCTCCTTATCACAATAAAAAATATTTTCATTGGATGTTACATCTTTAGTTACAAACATTTTCTGTTAAGTAGGACTATAACACCTATACCCTATTTGATTCACCCCATACCCAACAAACACACACTTACATGCTCATAGATGGAGTTTACTTTTTCTTTCATTAGAACGCACATGTACAATTGCAGTGCAACCATATACTTTTGGAGACAAGTTAGAAATCGAAGGCATTGTTACATGATTAGCCAATTCGTCTAGAGGGCTTCTTAAGTTTAAAATCTTTGAAGGAAGTCGATTTATCAAGTAAGTGGATGTAGAAATAACTTCGCCCCAAAACTGTAATGGCATTCTAGACCCAATCAACATAGACCTTGTCATTTCTAACAAATGACTATTTTTTTCGTTTAGCAATACCATTTTGTTGTGGGATATAAAGACATGAGGTTTGGTGAATAATACCATGTTTTACTAAAAAATCCAACAATTCATGATTCACATATTCGCCTCCATTATCGGCTCTTAAGACTTGTATTTTCATGTTATATTGATTTGAAATTATCACAAAGAATTTTTGAAATAAATCACATACTTCACTTTTATTTTTCATGAGACAAATCCATGTCATACGACTATAATCATCTATGAATGACAAACCATTTTGCACCATTTAAAGTAGGAATTTTGCAAGGACCTCATACGTCAGAATGAACAAGCATAAATGGTTTAGGACTACGATTAACATGAGACTTAAAATTCATACGGTGACTTTTTGCCAAAGCACACACATCACATTCAAAAAATTTCAAATCAAGATTGATAAATTTATTCGGAACTAAATGTTTCAAATACCCAAACGAAGCGTAACCAAATTGTTTATGAATAAGCCAAAGTTCATAAATACTATTTGAAGTAGCGGATAAACATGACGTCATTGCCAGAGCTTTCGAAGATGATGGCTTAAGATCCAAATAATATAGATTTCCCTTCCTAGTACCAGAGACAATCATCTATCTCGTCTTGCTATCTTTAAAAACACAAAAATAAGGCCAAAATCTTACGATGCATTGAAGTGCGGTTGTTATTTATGCAACAGATAATAGGCCATAATTTAAAGAGAGAATAACAAGAATGGAGTTTAGGTTTAATTCATTTAGAGTTTTAGAACCTTCACCAATTACGGTTACAATTTCACCACTCGTGGTTTTGACTTCATGGATGGTTGGTTTGTGCATATCTTTCACAGTACAATCAAAAGTCACATGCTCAGTCACTCCTGAATAAATAATCCAAGTATCTGAACTAGACAGAGAGGAAGCTTTAAAAGACTTACCAGTAGATATGACATTCAGGATAGTTGAATGTTCTTTCTCCCCCTCATCAACCTGCTTTTTTTATAAGGAAGCCTCCATAAGATTTGCCTTCCCTTTGCGCATAGGTGCTTTTTCGGGATCCCACCACAATGGATATCCTATATTAGTATAGCAACATGCAACTGTGTGACCAACCATCTCGCAATCTGTATAGTACAATTGACTACCTCCCTTTTTTTTCGGAAGACTTGGAAACCTCATAGCTCCTTTCGGTGTTCCCATTATTCTTTTCCTTACGAAATTTTCCACCCTTGGCCATGAGTATTGTAGCCTCTCTAGTTGATTCAGTTTGATGTAGGACCCTTCGATTAACTTCTCGGCACACATAGGCATATGTTTTTTCAAGAGATGGCCTAGGTTCCATTTTCAAAATCTCACTATGAACTTGGTCATAATCGGAATCCAAACCGTTTAACAATATATAAACACGCATACGTTCAACTTATTAATCCTCATGTATTTTCACATCATCGAGATCTTTTATAACAACAGTTTCATGATAATCCAACTCAATAAAGAGTTCAGAAAGCACACCAAAGTAAATGGCTAAGGTCCGACTAGCTTGTCTAAGCATCCATGTTTTCTGATGCAATGAAAAAATATGGGTTTCATCGCTTCCATCATAATATGCCTTAGATAAAGCTGTCCAGATTGCTCTAGCTATAGGTAATCGCATATATCTCTTCATCAGCTCTGGTTTCATGTTGGTGAGCAGCCAAACACGCACCTTTTGATTGTCAACATTCCACTTCTGATATTTAGGATCGCCCATGGCAGGAGGTGGGTCTAATCCTATGATAAACTCCTGTTTCTCCCTGGCTGCAATATGGATTTCAACGATTTGTGACTAGACATCATAATTCTCTTCATTTAGAATGATGCCGGGATTAAAGTGGGTAGATTCGTTTTGATATTGAATGATGGGTTGGTTATTTGGTTCAACAGTTTTTGAACTACTGCCTGATGCAGCAGTTTTGGGTGATGGAAGTTTGGGGATATCATCTGCCATTTGAAGTGGGTTTCAGGTGAGAGGGATATATTCAAGAAGTTGTATAATATGAGATTACGCAGATAGCTTTGATACCATGAAGCGTATGTGGGTGAAAGTATGTTTTTCATATATCATTTCCTCCTTTTCCTCGTATATATATACACTTGAGGTTTAGGTTTTGCAATGGTAAATTTACAATGATTATGGGCTAAATAAGGACACAAAATATGTAAATACAAACTGAATCCTAGTCACTATAATCATGGAGTAATCTTCTCCAACTTTTATTCTTTTGGTTGCAACAGATAGCTCTTGAGAAATCTTGTAAAGCATTTGATGAAATACATTATAAGCTTTAATATTTAAGCTACAATTGAAATACATATTATTTTGATGGTCAAATATAAATTTTAAACTACCATATCACCAAATTAAAAAAAAAGGAATTTTAAAAGTATTTCAGTTTAAAAGAGAAGTTTATATGTGCAAATTATTCGTAAGGTCATTTTACTGTTAATCTTCATTTAATTTGATATAAAATGACCTCCCATATCATTTACTGTTAATCTTCCCAAAATCGTCTAGACCATTGGGATATTGAACGTTTTTCTTTTTTAGGCAGATATTTCTAGACCTTGCCTCAATGTTGGAGTGTCGGCTAGCCTCTCCGACCTACAGTGGGGTTAAGATGATGAGTTCACAAAGTCGAGCTTTATGCATGAACAAGACTTGCAGATCTTGATATTACTTCTTTTGCATCTTGACTGGGGAGAATGAAAACAAGACTGAAAGGGGGCTCAGGTATTAACGTCCTTAGCCCGCATTGATCAATATCAATAAGAATAGTAGTTGTATAGGTATAGGTATAGGTTAGCGCTTCCTTGCTTGCAACCGAAGTAGCGATTCCCTTACTCCTAGGAAAAACTCGAACGATCTTCAACAAAAGGGTACCTGTATCCAAAACCGGCACAGATGGGTAAGTAGAAAATACTTAGGAGTGCAAGACAACTCTCTCTAAGTGGTCTCGAGGGATGGAGGATCAAATCAATGACTAAGTGAAGATTGCTGATCCAAACTTTTTCTTCAAAAAGGAATATTAAAGCTTTTTAAATCTAAACGAGTAAATTAGCTATTCGATATTGAATCTTATCTGGTTCATATGAAGAGACCAGATTGACAACAAAGACTACATCGAAGATGAAAAATAGGGAACTAAATTAACTAGATTTACATGATTAATCTTGGAAATACATTTCCAAGCAATTCAGTAGCCTTAAATCAACATTTCATCCACAGTTGAACTTTTAAATTGAAAATTGTTTTTTAGTCATTAAAAAAATCAGAAAAAAGAAGACAAGATTTACTTGGTTCGATAATTTAAAATTATCTACGTCCAAGGTTCCCATTGATGTGGTGTTTCACTAGCATGATGAAGAAGAAGAGAAACAGTATAGAGATTGAGTGTATTTACTACACTTGCAAAGAGCCCTTCTAAACCCTTCTAGTACTCACAGGTGTGTATTCTAGCACTCTATAAAATTTTCTTATTCTGTTTTTGCAATCTCAAAAACTGAATATAATGTAAATTGAAAGATGAAGTTTCTGTATTGTATGCTATGTGTTTGATGCTTCTGCTTCTTTTACAGTTGAAGAAGAAGGTTACTCTCGGGTGAGTCTACATGGATCTGATGCTTGTCATGTGCCTCCCATGTGAGTCAGTAATTCTCCAGCTTTTGGTCTGCGTATTATGTCTTTTACAGTTGCATTTTGTGTCTGCTTCAGTTATAACACGATAGTGCTTTAAGCATTATGCTTCTGACTTGTATTGTAAACGACACTGTTTTGAGTTATGCTTCAGACATGTGTTAAACGACTGTGCTTTGACCTTATGCTTCAGACTTGTAGTGTGTCACGTGTGCATGTCTAAGTCACTTATGTTTTGTTTTAGTAGAATCTTCGAGAGCTTCTCTCTCTTTCACTCTTCAACCTTTAGACAATCTTCTTCGATTTTTCATGTTTCTTCATTTCTTGTTGTTTCTGAGTTGTGTTTGATGAGTATACGTGATTTCTATCACATCTTTCCCTCCTACTCCATCAATTTTCAGCTCAGATGAAAAATCCGAGAGTGATTTAAAAAACTCAAAACCCTAATTTTCGTCACTTCAGTGAGAAAAAGACCAACTAGTGGGTGCTTTGTTTTTCTCTTTGGTCTCCTTGTCGTTGAATGGGCAACTTAGTGCAGCTAGTTTCAATTGGAGTCTCCCGCAATCTAGGTAGTTGATTCACTTTCAGCTGAGTACCTTCTTCAACTCTTCAACGTCAACTTTCTGGTGTATGTGTTCTATTCGTGTTGTCTTTTGGTTTTGATCAAGAGTGATTTAAGTGACTGCTCTTGATGATTCATGGTTGAAAGTAAGGTGGAAAAATCCCAACAGCTGACTACGACTATTTAGTTAGTGATTAACTTTCAAATCTGTCTCGGAAAGAGTTGAATTTATTAGGAAGTTGTTGTTTTTTATCTAAGTGTTTTTGTTTTTGTTCCTAGTTATTTTAATAACCTGAGTTGTTCATTAATTGTTTTTATCATTAAAAGTTATCAAAGAAAATTCTTTGTTGAGGTTAACATGAGTCGGTAGTGTTATTGGGTGTAAAATACTTTCACAGAATGTAAAGACGAGAAATAGTGGCAAGAGTTGAGTGAGTTACCTCTATCAAGCCTTGTATAAAACTATTGATGTTCTTTGGTGAAAGTATTAAATTAGGTATATATTTTATAAACAATCTACAGAAACTATGATTTGAGTCTTGTGACATACCTTAGATCTGTATAGGCTTGGAAATTTCCTATTTGGTGGACAACAATTAATTGTCTTTTAACGATTTTAATAACTTGTCGGTTAAGTTACATAAATTTGATCAAGATAAAGACAATAAAGTGGCTAAATAAATAGTCTAGATTAATTAGCCAAAGTTCATGAAAAAAATGAATCATGATTAGTGTGAACAGAATCCATATCGGCCCTGTAATAGGGAAACCTGATAGTGATATGGATGCTATATAAAGATGCTAAGATCTTCTATAATTGTTCATGTCATTCGTGAATGAAAAAATACTCTTGACTCATTTAAAGGTTCACGATTTTGAGAAAATTATAAAAAGACTTTCAAGCATTCCAGTGAGTCGATCCTGTAAAGATGTCTTTTCTAAAATCAACTTGTTTCGGGTTAAATAAGCCAACTAACCATTCACTAAATATATTTATTAACTTTTTAAGATGGTCAAATAGTTAATTTGTGTCAATTAACTAAAAAAATAGCTAATAATCTATTTACCAAACCAGCTTAAATACTGATAAAGTTTTTGCATGATTGCTAGATCATAACGACATAAGTTGTTAACTAATGACAGGAAAAGAACCTTAGAAAGAAAAAGCATAGTTCGTACAGGTCACGCCATCTACGAAGTATCCTTGAACTTGACGCATGCAATGATCTCTCATTTCATTGAGCTTCTTCTATCTTCGACGTAGACATTGGAGTAGGAAAAAAAGAGTCTTAGAATGAAAAAGCATAGTTCGTACAGGTCACGGCTTGACGCAATGACCTCTCATTTCATTCGGCTTCTTCTATCTTCGACGTAGAAATTGGAGTGGGGAAAAAGAATCTTAGAATGAAAAAGCTTAGTTCGTACAGGTCACGCCATCTACGAAGTCTCCTCGAGCTTGACGCAATGGCCTCTCATTTCATTCAGCTTCTTCTATCTTCGACGTGTACATTGGAGTAGGAAAGTCGAATATTTGAGAAATGTTTTAAAAGTAGACCGGTAAAAAAAAGTATTTAAAGTTTAAACATTCAGTTAGTATTAAATCGTTACTCTCACCCGTCCAGACATTTCTTTTGCTGTAAATAAGTTACGCCAATTTCTTCATCAGCCCACTTCCACTCATTTTCAAGCTCTCAAGCGTTTACTCAGATACTTATAGGGTACAATAACAATATCATCATTGATTTCTCGTGGAGCTATAGATAAATTAACTGTTTTTAGTGATGCGAATTGAGCGAGTTGTCCTGATGATCATTTATCGACCGGAGGATTTTTAATTTTTCTTGGCAATAATTTGTTAGCTTTGAAGTCTGCCAAGCAACACACAGTAGCTCGATCCTCTACCAAAGCTGAATTCAAAGCCATTGCAAATGCTGGTGTTGAGGTTAAGTGGCTTACGAAGCTTCTTCGTGAATTACATGTGACTCTTAGTGCTCCTCCTCATATTTGGTGTGACAATGTTAGTGCAGTTCTTTTATCCTCCAATCCTGTGTTTCATGCTTGCATTAGAAATGTGGAAATTGACTTTCACTCTATCGGTGATCTCATTGCTAGAAAAGAAGTTAGTGCTGGAATTTGGTCTTCATCTTATCAAATTGCTGATATCTTAACTAAACCTCTCTCCAAGCAACTGTTTTATCATTTTGCTTCCAAGCTTAAGCTTTCTTCTTCTCATCCTTTAGCATGTGCGGGGCGTATTAGATAATATTTGTTAGTTAAGATAATTGATTTGATTAAGATTAGATTTTATTCATTGTATCTTTATCACTTGTATATATATATATGACTTGTAACTTGCATTATTATCATCACCGTTTATACTTAAAACAGCAAAAGGCTATTCTCATTTATCTAAGCCACGTAAAACGGAGAAAATTCTGGTACGTTGGTCCCGCGGAAAGCTAATGGATGCTTCATAACCTACAAGAAAAGACCAAAAAGTTTAATTCGAAGGATGACTTCAAGTCACTGGAGACCAAAAAGTTTAATTCGAAGGACGACTTCAAGTCAATGGATTTTTATGTTAAATAATGGACGAAAGTTTTGGTGTGATTCTCTTGGTGCAACAATAATGGCTTCTTCTTCTACCACTTCTTCTTTGGCCTCTCAACCATGCAAGTACGACGTCTTCTTGAGCTTCAAGGGTGAAGACACTCGTCGAAATTTTATCAGCCATCTCTATGCTGCCTTGTGCCAAAAGGATCTCCAAACCTTCTTTGCCAACAATGAACTCAAAAGAGGAGAAGAAATTGCCCGGTCACTTCCACAAGCAATCAAAGATTCTACTGTTGCTGTGCTCGTTTTCTCAAAAAACTATGCACTTTCCACTTGGTGTCTAGATGAACTTGTGAAGATCATTAAATGTCATGAAACCCATGGACAGATTGTCATACCTATCTTTTACGAGATAGCTCCCTCCCATTTAAGGAAACCGTCTCATGATGTTGCAGCAGCTCTTGTAAAACATGAGCAAAATCCCAAGAATGGACACAAGATCCCAAGGTGGAGGGATGCCTTGACCAAAGCTTCCAATCTATGTGGGTTTGATTCTAAGGATTTCAGGTATGTTTTAGTTTGTATGGTCAATCCAATAAATGGTTGTTTTGCTTTTCATTCATTTATTTTGTGTTTCATAATTGGCAGCACTGATCATATGCTTATTAACAAAATAGTTGAAGAAATTTTGGAAAAACTGAACCAATCCATGACATGGGATGACTTTGAGAATTTAGTTGGAATGAACTCGCGCATTCAGAAAATTAAGCAGGTATTTACTATTAAGCCATTGGAGGTTTGTATTTTAGGAATTTGGGGGATGGGCGGTGTTGGAAAAACTACGTTAGCTAAAGTCATATGTAATATGATGTCCCATCAATTCCAAGGTTGCTGTTTTGTATATAATATAAGACAACAAGCAGAAGGCGGTCGCTTGATGAATTTACTAGAAGAACTTGTTACAAAAGCATTGGGTGAGGAAAATCCAGTGAAACATACGTTCATTGCTGGGCCTACACCATTTCTTAAAGCAAGACTTGGTCGTAAGAAGATGTTAATTTTTCTTGACGATGTGGATGATTCACAACAAATAGAATCTTTGATCGGAGATCCATGTTGGTTCGGTTCGGAAAGTGTGATTCTCATCACTAGCAGAGATAAGCAAGTATTTCGAGGAAGAACTGATTATATATATGAAGTTCAACTGTTAAACGATGATGAAGCCCTTCAACTTTTCACGATGAGTGCCTTTAGGCAAAAAACTCCCAGAGATGATTATGTGTCCTTGTCCAATTCAATTGTTAAATATGCACAAGGCAATCCTCTAGCTTTGAAGGTTTTAGGCTCCTCTTTAATTGGGAAAAAGGAAAAGGAGTGGGAAAGAGCAATAAATCAATTGTCAGAAGTTCCATATATGAATATTCAAAGTGCGCTACAAGTTAGTTACAATGGCTTAAATAGGGTGGAGAAAGATGTCTTTCTTGACATTGCATGCTTCTTCAAACATTTGTGGCAAACAGAAGTGAACACAAATATTCTGAGACAAATATACAAAAACAGCAGGTTCAATATCGACATTATATTAACTGTTCTTGTAGACAAATGCCTTGTAACTGTTTCCACTCTTTACAATCACAACATGCTGCAAATGCATGATTTATTACAAGAAATGGGAAAGGAGATTGTTCGTCAAGAATCTAAGTATCCGAATCGACGTAGTAGATTATGGGATCATGAAGACATTTATAAACTATTTGTGGAGAATAAGGTAAGTTCTTGAAGATATTTGAAATATTCCATTTTATTATTAACAATTTCTTATATATTTTGTTTACTGAAAGCCGTTATTTATTACTATAATGACTTAAGTAAATGTTTGTTGTTGTTTATTAGGAAGCCGAAGTATTGGAAAGCATAATGCTTAACGTGAGCAAGATAAGAGAGATAAATTTAAATTCCAAAGTGTTCATGAAGATGCCTAATCTTAAGTTTATCTATTTTAATAGAAGCTTAGTTGAAAAAAGTAATCTACATCTCCTTCAAGGTCTTGATTATCTTCCCAACAAGATAAGGTATCTTTATTGGGATAAATATCCACTGGAATCCTTGCCACCTAATTTCCATCCAGAAAATCTTGCGATACTTAGATTGCCCAACAGCAACATAAAAGAAATGCACACAGAAGTCAAGGTATTTAATTTTTTTTCTTTTTATAATAAAAGTTGAAATTAATACTGCACTATAGTTGATAAAACCTTGTGTTATTTGTATTAATTACAGGAAAACTCAGTGGCATCTCAATATACAAATGGAATATTGAGTACCATCGTTAATAGTTTTTGCAGTTTCATTAAAGTTCCCTCCATTTATGGAAGTCCATTGGGCAAGTTAAGGTCACTGAGTTTTGTAAACAATAAAAGCATAACTCTTCTTCCAAACAGTAGAAGTGGATTTCTAGAAGCTCTTGAAGTTCTTGATCTTGGTGGTTGCAAAAATTTGAATGCATTCCCAGAAATTTCAAGCAGCATTAAGGAGCTGATCTTAAGTGGGACTGCTATAAAGCATGTACCTTCATCATCAGTTGAACTCCTCAGCAAGGTAGAATTGATATCCTCTTGATTCTTTAGGATATCCTACGAACAAACACTTGTCAGATTTTGCATCAAGTTTATCTGACTTTGTCCGCTTCACATAAGCAGGACAACCCCAAACTTTCAAATGAGCAAGATAGGGTTTTTTGTTAGTCCACATCTCATATGGAGTAACATCAACTGTCTTTGATGGAACTCTGTTTAGCAAGTAAACAGCTGTC
>JANSVB020000067.1:88010-100203 GCA_025504935.2 Erythroxylum haughtii
TTTTTGAGCAAGTCCATAATCAAGGAAATCAAGGTAGGTACATGTTTATAATAGAGTAAATAAGTCACTAATGTTTTCTTTAAATAAAAAAAGTTTAATGTTTTCAATTGCATCATAAGTGTTGCATTTATTGCTATATGTTTGTTATGTGAATTGTGTGATGATTTACGAAAAGTTGTTTTAAAATGATTCTTTGAAATGATGCATAATTATGAAACCATACTTTTGGAAATGATTTTAAAGGTATAACAGGCATGTGAAAAGTAAGTTTTCAAGAGAATGTGTCATTTTGGGCATCAAGCTTACAAGATTTTGAAATCTATGTGTTATATGGGTTTGTGGTAGTCCCTCAGAATTGTCACGTGCCCGTTGACCCAAGTATGAGCTTCTCCTACTTGCCCGCTAGTGGCATGGAGTTCCCTCAAGGACTCCCTCAAGAATTCACGACTACACAGGACCATTATATTGGAAATGTGTAGTGCGTCACATTTTTGGACTTACCTAAACCATTTGATATGCTTATGGCAAGAGTGATGCATATATAGTTTGTATTACCCAAACTATTTGATATGCCTATGTGCTCATGGAAAGAGTGATGCATACATAATTTGTATTACCCAAACCATTTGATATGCTTATGTGCTCATGATAGTTTGTATTACCCAAACCATTTGATATGCTTATGTACTCATGACAAGAGTGATGCATACATAGTTTTGTATAACCTAAACCATTATGAGGTGTTTATGCACTCATGTTATGTTGACAAATTTGATGCATTCATATTTTGCAACTTGTGAATTTTGGTTGAAAGCCTAAGAAACATGTGTTTTAAGAACCATATGAAAATTTTCTATGATAAGTGAACGTTTTCAATTGTTTTTGCTTATTTTTCGTTATAAACTATTACCTACAAGTTGTCAAGCTCACCCCTTTTCTGTCCCCTCTTCAGGTGATAGTTAAGAGATCAAGTGATCAAGAGCCTAAGGGAACTTCGGCAAATTTGTTATTTGTATTTTTTAATAAGCCAATGGTGTGGCTTTTGTTTTGTAAATAAAGTTTTTCAAACTCGATTACTTTAGAAATGAAATGATAGATTGAAGTAGTTAGGTTAAGTATGTTCATATTGAGTTCCTCGTTATATGGTTGAGTTGGAGTAATAAGTTTGTTTTGATTTTTGATCGTCATGGGGCACGCCACCCTTGTGGGATGATGCCTAATAAGGGTTCATGGAAATGACCCTATGGGTTTATCCTCACGCTTCATGATTTCACAAGAGTTGGGTTCCGGTAACGGTGCCTAACGCAGATAGGGACAAGTCACGCAAGTCATGATCATGGCAACTCGTGAGAATTTTTAAATGTTGAGGTTTTAGGGATATTTTTGGAACCAAATTACGTGGAAAAATCCTATAAACAACCCTTGAAGCCTCGACCATTATTTAAAGACAAGAAAAACACCAAAAAAGAGTAGTAACCACTAGATTCAAAGAAGATCAAAAGGAGACATCAAAAGAGCTTTAGAGAATTCTAGATTTTCATATTAAGACTCCAACTAGTTTTTATTTCTTTTTCCTTTATTTTTTATTATCTTTGATGTTTATTTGAATTATTATGATGTCTAACATGATTATGGGTTTCTAAATCCATATGAGGGATTATTCTTGATTTGTTTTGTTGAACTTTATTCTTTTTAAATTCAATACATCTATCCATACTTTGTGATAATTGTTATGCTTATACTTGGTAATAAATCGAGAGAGTGAATCAAGTTATTTGTGTTAAGGTACACAACAAGATTTGGTAGCTTAATAGACCTGCAATTGTCAAGTTAATTATCAATTAAAGAGAGATCTTAACTGTGAATTAATTATCCTTAGGATTGCTTCAAATCTAGTTGAGTAGTTAAGAGTAGTTTTGTGAATCCCGATAATTGATTAACTTGAATAATAACATGAATACGAATCATAAGAAATCATACCTTGTTCATGTTCCCGTTCAAAATCCTTTGAAAACTTTTCATGATTTGTCAACATGAGCTAGTCAAACGTCCAACCTCTAACGATACCACATAACAATTTCTTAACACTTTGAGAGGAAGAACGTAAGAGTGCTAGCTCATTTTTCTTTTCTTCCTATTAATAGAAAAATCATTAGGGTTGTTTTATAACTTCATTAAAATTAAATTCCTTAATTATAATTAAAGTCATACTCTAATTATAATTAACTTAATTTTAATAAAATAAAATATCTTATATTTGATCCCTAGAGTTTCTCAAACTTTATAATTAAGTCCAACTTAATTAAATTGATTTTCTTTCACAAATTACTTTTTGATGTGTGACTCATTATGTTCCTAATATATTGGTAATGATTATAAATTATAATTCTAATTTGTAGTTAGAATTAGATAAATTAAAACATATTTTTATTTATATTTAATTCTCCAATTAAACAATTTATAATCATAAGTCAAGATTGACATTTAGCAACATGTCATAACCAACTAAATATTAAGAATGTCAAAGTAGTTTGACTTAACTTTTCCATGCATGGTTGTGATGTATAATTTAATCATTTTGTAATTCAATATTCCATTTGAACAGAGTATGGATATAATGTCTACTCTTTTGGTATAATCATGTTCTTTTTTGCTAATTAGTAATTGATTTATAATTGATATTCGAGAACACCTTTTTCAAATGTCAATTCACTCTGGCCAAAGAATTTCATAAATCACTACTAATTAATAACAGTGGAACATTCTCTCTAATTAATTTAGGGAGATGAATCTTTTATTGACTTACTCAACTATCTTTATATGGTCCATATTGCATCCAAGTACTACCAACTAAATTATCCTAAGACAATTCATATCTAGTATCAAAACACAGTAATTCCCACACAAGATACCTTCGTAATCTCAAGTCTAAGGATCAGTTATACAACTATCATTATGAGAAAATTCATGGACACATAAGTAATATTCCATTTGGGATTCTCATTGTCAGGTCAGTTTAGTGACTTATTCTCTAATAATCACCCACACATTAGTTTAAGTATCTTTATACTTAAATTTATGAGATCAATTACTTTCTTTATAAAAAAAAACTATAATGTGTGCTAGTTTTACCATTTCAACAATATCCCATCTTGATGAAACTACAACTAGGAACATATAGGAATAAAACATAAATGTAAATTGAATCTCACAATTATGATCTTATCATAATTTCAATTACATATAAATTATTCCAAGGATTTTATCTTTAGTATTAAAACATCAAATGTAATTAATACATAAAGATAAAGAATGCCTTTATTAATAACTTTGTCACTAAACTACAACAAAAGTAATTGGTTGTAGGACATAAACCAACAATCTCCCACTTGCACTAAGCAAATCCTTTAAATATCTCATATCATATCACCATATGATGATTATTCTACTACTAGGATAATGGCTTAATGAGAGAATTCTTTTTTATTCTCTATAGTGAGGAGCTCTTGCTTAAATCTTACAACTTTCATCTCAATTATCATCATAATTAAGAAATTTTATCGAAATACATCATTGGATCTTTGATGATACCTTAGCTCTTTTTATATGTCTAATGGCTCTAATGTTCTACAGTACATTACTATCTTAAACAATACAAGGAATTATATCAAGTTCACCAAAGAACTTATTGATCCAATTAATCATTTCCACTAAATGAAAAATGTATTATGAGTTAATTAGCAACCATTGCTACATTAGAGCCTTTCTAATCCTAAATGATATTGTTCTAAGTAAATAAAACTTAATTAGGATTTTCTTCTAAAGTTATATCTTTATCTTCTTGAACTCAAATATTAACTCATTCATAGAATAATAGATATCATCAATACTTCACAAGTATTTGATATCTCAAATACTAAACACCTTTAGTACATTATCTGTGTAATTGGAGTTAGAATAGGTAAGCAACTTCCAATATATCTCCATAGATCTAATTCCTAGAATTAAGTTGTTACCTTTTCATATCTAACAAGAGTTATTCTTTAGGTGCTCCTTTATCTTATGACTTGCCTTCCTGCAAAAATTGCAAACCAGGGACAAACTGACCTACCTACATACTCCTAACCACTGTTCTTTGTGCTTATCAGCTAATGAAACCATTGAGCATTTATTTTTTGAATGTACCTTCTCTAAAACAATTTGGGACCATTGCCTCACTCTTTTTAATTTGCCCTTCATTAATCAGCCAAACCTTTCAGATATTCTTTCTTGGTTTAGCACTGCTTCCAATAACAGAATTTTGGCTCTTAATCATTTCCCACTCCTGTTTTTACTACTGTTTACTATATATGGATTGAACGAAATGCCAAAACTTTCAAGAATGAAGCCAAGGATGTGGAGAGAGTGTATCTTAGAGTAATCTCCCAAGTTAGGGAACTTCTCAACTCAAACATAGAGAGGAGGTAATTATATTGTATATTGTTTTTGGTTCTTCACTAACTTTCTTTAGGTTGATAGATCAGAATATCTTGGTCAACAGCAAATGAGTCCCCCATCGAAAGATCATGTAACATCCCGTCACTGATGGGAAGGGTAAATTGGTAACTTGGAACGGGTTAGTAATGTGTATATAGTTTTTGGCATGCACATGCATTTTATAGCCCCTATATATTCAGATAATTGGTAATTGTTGCACATACATATGAGTGTACATGCATTCATGATATTTCCCGGCATATGAGTGTATAAATGAAATTTCTGTGATAAATGTGTTTTTTTGTGTTTGAAAGTTGAATTGGAGTGAAAAATGAGACATAGGGGTTTGAAATATTGAATTGGAGTGAATGATCTTGTGTTTTATATTTATGGGGATTATTAGCAAATTTTTTGGAATTTTTGGGGTAAAATGTCCAGACCGGAAAAATTGCCAAATGACTGATTAACTGGATTTTTGGTACCGAAAATAACTGGCCAATGACACAGGAAAATTAGAGTTATGATTTTAGGATTTATGACCAAGAGCCATTGGAATTTGGGAGAAAACTTGATTAAGAAATTGAATTTAGGCCCTAAGAAGTGGACGTTAAGTTGAATTATGTTATTAGTTATATTTAATTAGTTCATATTTGATGTTCATATTACGTATATTTCGTTGTTATTTTTTAACCGAAGCCTAAGAGAAAAAATTTTCAAATAACTAAAAACTAAAAAGAGTATTTTCAATAATTTTAAAGACCGACGAGTTTTTCTAAAAATAAACTGCAGGAGAGGTTTATGTATTTTACCTTTAAAATTTTAAATAGCAAATACGATTTATTAAAAATAATGATCATTGTAATTCAGACAATGATCATAATTTGTTATAATTATATTCACAATGTCCAAAATCATTATAATAAACCCTCAAAGGTACCCTTTTCTATGCTTCATTCATTTATTTTTATGAAATAATTAAATAAAAAAGATCACAAAAATAAAACAAATAATAAGAGATATCTAATGAATGAAACATAAATTTCAAAAGTTTTAAATTATAATTACAAATTATTAAAATAATTATCCTTAGAATCCAAATCATTATCATTATTTATTATAATTATAATGATATAAACCGCAATTATCATATAAACCGCCGTTGCATTGTAACTTGAAACCGTAATTTTAAGGAGTTTATTTTTGTTTGGTGCAAAAGAAAACTAACCGAGAAAAAGGGTTTAGGAGTTTAGTCTGAAATCTCTAGCATACATTTTATCTTCAATGTAGTAAGGCAGCTTCTAGGAAGGAGACGGCTATGACTCACTTCTCCACTACGTTTTATGACTCGTTCTTACTCGCCTCACGCGGTCATGACTCATGCCTACGTCTCTTGACCTCTCGATCGTTTCACACAACATCTACTTTATTTTTCTCTAAGCCCCTCTTTTACGTATCAACCAAGAAGCTAAATAGGTAACCAATGGCATCTCGAGAAGGCCAACTATAAAAGTCACACGTTACATTACAATAACCGCCCCACGTAATTCCATTGTTATCTTCCTTCAAACGTAACACCTTCTTCTGATTCTGTTCTTGATCGGCAATGAAGAGAAGCTTTCATGAAACAGAGCTTTCAATGGCTAACTGCTTGATGCTTATGTCTCAAAGAAGTGACTCGTCTTTTGCTTGCTATGAAGCTATGCGCAATTCACCTAGTCGTGTCTTCGAGTGCAAGACATGTAACAGACAATTCTCATCGTTCCAAGCTCTCGGCGGCCACCGTGCGAGTCATAAAAAGCCTAGAATAGCGGGCCGAGATGGGATCTCCGAGAGTCAATCGCCGGCGAAGCCTAAGACCCACGAGTGCTCCATTTGTGGGCTCGAGTTTTCAATAGGGCAAGCGTTGGGAGGTCACATGAGGAGGCACAGAGCAGCCATGAACGATCAGAACCTGCAAACACCATCACTGAGTCCTCCTAGAGATTCACATGTTGTTCCCGTTTTTAAGAAATCAAACACTCGAAGGGTTTTGTGTTTGGATCTGAACTTAACTCCTTACGAGAATGACTTGGAGCTGTTTAAGCTTGGAACATCAACTCCCATGGTTGATTGTTTCTTATAGATCTCACATATTGTTTTTACTGAATATAGGATCATCTCTTGTGTTCATATTTCTTTATTATTTGTTCATAGAAATACAATAGAAAATTGGTAAATATATTGAAATTTGGTTAGCTGTTCAAGTTTGAGATTGATTATGGCATCATCATGAGAGAATCATGATGCTGTTCTTGCATATCATTATAATCATAATCAAGTGGTGCCAGCTAAGAAAAAATAGCATGCCAGCTTTGGCAATTTTGACAAACTCTCAAGTCAAGAACACGAAAACAACCTCCATTCGGTCTCACAAATATAGGAATGGGTTGAGATGTTCCTTAAATCCAATAAAATTAAAATTAAAATTACATTATTTGAGTATAATTTACTAAAATACTCTTATTTTAATTAATAAAATCATTTTTAAATTTATTAATTTTTTGGATATCATTTTAATAAGTTATATTAACATAGCATCGATATATTCGTTCAGATTAAGTTAATTTAGAACCTATAAAATATCAGCACAAATTTCAAAAATATTTTCCCAATTTCTTTCATTAGCTGATCTATGTCTCAACTTGCTTTCCACGAAAACGAGTCGTAAAAGTTGACGCTTTGATTCGTTGCATGTGGAATTGTAGTTTATCCGATAAAGAAGAAATAAAAGAATTCAGCAAAAGATATTTTTATTTATTCTTAATTATATATCGTATTGTATTACTTGAATGAATCAAGTTGATTACAATCAAATTAATTCACAATAAAACTAATTCGTTATGAATAAATAAAAACGATTCATATTAAATTAAGAAATGAACTCTAATCATTTCGTTTATTCTATTTTTAACATATATGATTTGAAGACATAAAATATTTATTTAATCATATTAAGTCAAATCTAATGTACAAATTAAAATTATTCATTTCGATAATTAATCATAAAATCTTGTTATCACCGTAAATTTTCAAATTCAAAATGTCTCTTTTAATGATACCCTAAAGTAGACTCTTTTGTAGGCTAAAATAGATATTTTAGCCAACAAATCTGACTCGGAAGATAAGATTAAAAATAAACTAAGGTCTATTTTAAAAGAATTTTAACAACTCTAAAATTTTGAATTAATTTTCAACATCCCCTCTTAATTTAAAATTTCAAAGGTGGAGCATTTCTCTCTTAATATAATGCACTTCTTATTACTGTCTTCAAATTGGTTAATGCACATTATTATTAACTTATAAATATTGGAGCACATCTCTTCACGAGGCACTTCTCACCAACAAATCTAAAAAAGGGTTTCTTCTTATGCCATTTCAACCAAATTTGTATGTTCTTCTTTTTTAAATCTGCAATTCTTTTGCAGTTATAGCATTGAGCTTTCCTTTACTTATTGCTTTTTCTTCTTCACGAGTCCTTATTTGATTGAGTGTTAGATTATTTCCTAAAAGTGGTAATTCCTTTTCATTTTCTACCGATTACTACAAGCTAAGACCTTTTAAATAAGCTTTCATCTTAACAGCTCCTACTAGATAATTTTCACCACTAAAACTTGGGGGTGAGATAATTGTTGAATTACTGGTAGCTATAGGAATTTTATTTTTGTATTTTCTCACTCAATCTCACAATCCGTCAAGGATCTAAAGTTCTAATACCATGACGGAAGTTTGGAACAGTAAAAATATAGAACAATAGTAAAGAAATAGATTAAATTTGCTTGTTTTATTGACATACATCAAGATGAAAAATAATTAGCTTATAAATAGGCTTTACACCGTAACAAATCATCTGAAAAAGTGCAGAATAATAATAGATATAATTTAAATTAATAAATTCAAAATAGAGGAGCAGATTTTGAAATTTATTTAACAATTAAAAATCTCAACTAACTTTGAATCATTCTTTCCAACATTATCCTTTGATTCAAACTTGCAGAAAATTCAAACTCTATAGAGCTCTCCAAATTTTTTATTTCTGAAACACATATTTTGACAGTATGACGCACTTCTCATCATCTTTCCATTGTTAAGCACTTCTCTCAACTAATTCAAAAAACAAAGTTTTCCGCTATCTTTTATTAGATGTCCAATTTCAATAATTAAAGCATTAATAATATGTATTAAGGGTTACCCTTCTAAATTATAGCATAGGGTAATAATTTATAAAGGATAATTAAAATGATCAATATTACTTTGAAGAGAAATGCGAGGAAAAACCATTTGAGTATCAATTCTGATAAGAAATCAGCAACAAAAAGTTGCAGACATTCAAATATAAGAACATTGACAATCCTACAGGTTGAATAAGGAAACTTGACTGGTTCAGGTTGCATAGCTTGTTGAAGTAGCTGGGATTGTTCATGTTTATGAGCTTGAAAGAAACCAGTAGCAGTGGAAGCTGATGGAGGACGACCTACGTACTTAATATCCTCCCACTGTCCTCGATTCAGAGCTTTCATGGCTGTCCAAAGACGTGGTGCTATGTAAGTGTAAGCTCCCATGTTCATTGGCTCTTCCTGACACCAAACCATCCCAGCATCTGATAAGATAACAGACAGAAAAATTCATGGACGCAGACTCAGTCACCAACACCACCAACCTGAAGCCTGAAAATTGAAAGATTGGAGATAAAAACTTGATTTCTGGTGTTGGAAACTTACTTGGATATCGCTGGAGCTCTCGTTGAATGAGGTCGTATGGGAAGGGACAAAGCTGCTCTACCCGACAAATTGCAATGTCATTTCCTTGGACACTGTTTCTCTCTTCATCTAGTTCGTAATAAACCTGTTACAGTACCAAAATAGTTGGTATAAGCCACAAGCTGCCTCAACCTGAAGTCTAATTCTTGAAAAAGTTAAAATCACAAAAAAATTGATTTTTGTTTTTTTATAAAAAATTAACAGGAAATTTTTTAACGGTTTAAGTAATTTTAAATATTTTTCTAAACTTTAAAACTTTCAAAATTTATGTTATAATTTTCAGTTTTTTGAAAAATTTTCTTAACTTTTCTTCCAAAAATAACCATGAAACATGAAAGATATATGTTGATCAATTAAGTATTACTAACAAAATGACTTAAACAAAATTTTAAACTCAATTCAAATTAATTAAACTCAATTTAAATTAATATTTTTTATAATTATAAAATTATTAATTTTAATCGATTTTAATTAATTCTAAATTAAGTTAGCATGTCACAATAAATAATTAATTATATTTTTTCGATACTTTTTCTAGAAAAAAAGAAAATTATAAAAAGATCATTGAAAATTTTTAAAGTTTAGATTTTTTTTAAATTACTTAATTATTTTCTTCTTTTTATAGGGTATATAGCTGTGAACAAATATTCCTCAGAAAAACAGACCTTTCCGGAGCAGAGAATCAATCTTCGGATACCTTCCTCGCGATCAGAGTGATCATTCTTGTCCTTAATTAGTCTTTTAAATCTTGTACCTTGTCTGTCAGAAGCTTTGTCACCTTGAACATCATCAAATTCAGACAGATTCGACTTGCAGTACTTATGGCGAAGCAGGCTCTTCGGTGACATTACTATCAGCGGCTTACGGAACTCCCTGTGTATCTGGAACATGAAGATACTTGTCAGGACTCCTGAAATGCATTAAAAAAGAAGGAAAAACAAAACCTGTGGTGTCTCACCTGACGCCTCAGGACATGGAAATAATTGGCAGGAGTAGTAACATTCACAACCTGCCAATTGCATTCCTGAATTTGCTTCCGCAATGTCTCTCCCATTTCAGGTATAATGTAAGGGTTATTGTCACTCATCTGCAGTTTATTTTTTAAGTCATTAGTAGCTGTAAAAGCTAACACTTAACCTGTAAGAATCAGTTCGTTGGCTACTTGAAGAAGGAGGTTTTTGTGGTCCAATTAACTGGAAAAATGTGCAACGAATAGAGGAATCGAAGTTTTAAATTACGGATTACATGTTACGCTGCATTTACAGGGTATTATAATGCTTACAGACACTACAGTCGCAATTACGGAAAATTGTGTTACCGGTTTTAAGGAATTTTTACTGATTAACACGCCAAAATTTGAGTTCTGCAAACAAAAACCTGTCTACCAGAGGCTAGCCTATTTCCTGGCAAGTCTTTTTAATGTTCCAAACAAGGTTCAATACAGGTCAGGAGTACCTGAAGGAAACGTTCCAATCTTGCACTGGAGTGTTCAGGGCCCTGACCATCGTAACCATGAGGAAGTAAAACGACAAGGCCAGTTTGACGCAGCCACTTTGACTCACCAGCACTTAAAAATTGATCAATGATTACTTCAGCGCCGTTAGAGAAATCACCGAATTGAGCTTCCCAGAGAACCAAAGAGTTTGGATTTGCCATGGAGTAACCCAGTTCAAATCCGAGAACACCAAACTCTGAAAGTGAACTGCAAAAAATAGGAAACTTTAAAGCTAACAGGACGTACATAAGTGTATTGAATCAATTAAATGAATAGATTCGGTTGCAACTTCAAGCATGAAACAGATTTCCAGAAATTCACAGACAAACTTCAAGAACCAAGATTGATATATTATCAGGATGTCTACAAGAAAAGAGATTATAAAAAACTCCAGATGCTACATTCTTTTGTTATGTTCATGAACTTAATCGTTCTATGAAGAGAACTTCTGCAGGATATTGCTTTGTCAAGTCTGGGATTTGCAGGATTTTTACTTTTTTAGGCATCCTTCTTGTTAATGCAAATTCATCCCAAGACAACGGAACCTAAAATGCATATAAGATCAAGAAAACATCCCAAGAAGTTTTATATAAGTTTCCTCAGATAGACATTACCTGTTGCTGACAGTAAACATTTCCTCATTTTGGTCTGTCATGACATGATCCAAAGGGCAATATTTGTTTCCTGTCTCCTGATCATGAAGTATGGCATGTCGATGACTGAATGTCCCTCTTTCAACATCCTGACCACTGAGTCGGACATGGTTACCTTCCACCAGCAGAGTTGCAAAAGCAAGAGCTTCAGCAACTGCCCAATCAATGCCTTCTCCTGTCTCAATCATCCGAACTCGCTCATCATATAACTTTTTCAGTTGTTTGTGAGGCTTCAAATCATCTGGAAGAACTGTGATTGCTTTACCAACTCTCTTCAAAATTTCCAAATTCACACTGCATTTAGGAAGGACTTTTTGTTCACTGATCAAAAGATTTATGGACACAAAGACATGTTTACGAGTGACAAAGAAGCATACCCTGTATTTCGGATGCGAGAAAGTTGTTCGGGCAACTTGAAGCCAGACCAATGAGAAGCAAGCCAGTCTTTCTTTTGGGGGATGTAATCCTTACTCTTCACAAACTCTTCATTCAGAATAGAAATGACCTTTTTGTGTATTCTATCTATGGTTTCTTGTGAGACCTCCCCAGATTCTAAGAGTGCATTTTCATATATTTCAAGAGAAGAGGGATGGTTTTGAATGACCTATGACCGCAAAGTCCAATTCTTAAGATAAAGGATTGTGATAGCTTGCATTTTTGTCACGTTAATCCTTTTTGTTTCATGTTCTTTTGGTTGGCTGTTGTGATGTTTTGCTTGTGTTTTTATGATAATTTGTGTCGTTGTATGTTCTAGATGACGAGATACAAATTGA
>JANSVB020000067.1:100303-111076 GCA_025504935.2 Erythroxylum haughtii
TTTCCGCTCAAACACAAACACCAATAAAACAAGAAAATAATAATGTTTCAGATCTGAAATTCTTCACTGAAAATCACCAAATTCCTTGACTGCTTGATAGAGATAAAAGAGCTAAAGTAGAGATGCTCCAAAAAGGGAAACCACGCAATCAGCCCAAGCAGACAATGCAGCAGTCTAAGGAACCAGAAAATCACCGCCGTATCATCCACCAACCAGCAGAAAAATCAAGTGAAAATCAACAGACCAAAAGATGTCCTACACTACTTTTCCACGTCAGCAAAGAGACCATCTACAAAAATCCCATTAATCACGCAACATCATCTTATCCTTTTGAAAATTCCATCTTTTATGCCAATTCCATCTTTAGAAAATCAACTACCGTGAATTATACTAATTCAAATCCAAACAACATCTACTTTCAAAGGAGGGCAATCTTCAATATATATGGTATGTCCCAAATCCAATAAAAATGCTAAAAATAAAAATAGGATATATCTAAAATAAATCCTAACAGTGTTTAATTATAAAAGAGTATCTACTGCTATGCTCTGATCAGTTGACGTTAATTGGAAACTGAGAACACATCTTATTTAACAAAAGATTGCAACACTGTTCCTTCTACCCTTGTTTCTCCCAATGCAAGCTTTACAAAGAGGAAACATGAAGAAAAAAAGATTGAACCATGAGCCTATGTTAAAAATGGAAAACTGATTCAAGCTCACTTGAGTTGGAATTACAGAGAGGGCCCAATTTTTGTCCTATGAATAGCATTTTCAGATGAGAAGTCACTTGCATGTTAAAATTCAATGTGGAAGAATCGGATACTCAACCACAGTATCTTGCACAGTTCAAATGCTATTTCCATAAAGATGGTCAAAAGCTACAACAAATGAACTTAGGAAATGTTTGAACATGTAGAAAAGTTCAAAGTTCTGGATAATTTGGTCAGAGAAATGAGAATGATATGATCAAGTTCAGGAAACAAACCATGCCAAACAGAAACTAAAAGAACAATTGATCTTAAAAGTTTCAGAGCGGTAGAAAAACAAAAACATGCTAGTACAAAAAAAATCAATTGACAGACTTCAGGTTTCCTGTAATTTACCATTTTATGACACTTCAAGACAGCTTGACTAATCTGTTCGTATCCTTCAGTTGGCATGCCAGTAATACGACCAAGTTCAGTTTCATTGGGACTAAACATGTCAATGGCATTCAACAGTTCTACAGGGAGAGGTGCGTCCATTCCACCAGTATCGAGAATGACCATAACACCTGCACTCTTTGCAGCCTAAAGCAATGGTAAAATCAGATTCCAAACAACTTTAATGGCCATTGGATTGAATTGAAATGAAAAAAAAAATATAAAATTAGGATCAATAAAGTTAACTGTATAGGTTAAATCACCAACTTCCAGCAATTTTTAATCTGCTCCATTTTACTCCATTGCAGTTTGGACACCAGACTACGGCCATGTGAACCCCATGACATCCTTTCCCCAAACTTCTCTTTTTCAATTTTCTTTGCGAGTGAAATATCCTACCCAATAAAAATGAGAGTTTTCCCTGATGAATTGTCTTTTCATTCTTCAATATCCAACAAATAAGCTAGAATTAATAAATAAATCAGCTTCTGTCAAAAAATATTAATGCAGTATCACAAGTTGCCACTATGTTGGCTATATCCGCCATTGAATCAATGTTTACCAATACGATTGCCTGAGCTATCAGGTTTGCAGATTTTCATGAAACAACGTGGATGCTTTATGTATTTGTCCTAGATATTCAGCTTCTTCATACCACATTATGAAGGACTTCAATAGTTTACTCAGGATGATAATATCTAGGAAATACAAATGTGATCACCCCAAATGCCATATACAATCCAGTCTTCTTGAAATCATGCTCCTAGGAGTAAATAAAAAATATAAAGTAGTTCATAACAAGTGCTGCCAACGATATTATTATAAAAGTAGTATTCAGCATCAAAATGAAAATTTAACAATTACTCCAAGTATAGACTGAACAATCAATAAAGAAAAGAAATTGAATTCTGTACTATGTTCTTGAATATGCAGGACATAGTCAAGTAAAACCACCACAAATTAAAGTAACAGAGAAATTAAGGAAAAAGATGCAAAATGAAAGGGAGTCTGACCTTCACAACTTGAATATTTACAGAATCAGGTATCTCCCTCTGAAGCAAAACGATACCGGCATTCTTCACTATCTTCAAATCCTCTTCACTGAACCTCTCAGGCTAACCACTCATGTTGGCACCTCCAACAATGATAATAGAGTTCTGACCATCAGACTGAAGCATTACCACTGCATGCCCACTAGGCACACCATGAACATTCCTCACATTGTCAATACAGATCCCACCATTCTTCAAAGCGTCAAGAATCAAATTCCCATAGGCATCCTCACCCACTTGGCCCACAAAATATGTTGGGTATGAAAGATTTCCACTGCATACAGCTTGGTTGGCTCCCTTGCCGCCAGCAAGGGTCTGACCATCTTTCGCCGAGACTGTCTCACCTATTTTGAGGGGGCGATCGATTTCAACAAAGAGGTCAAAATTAGCTGAGCCAACTACAACCATCGGTGGTTTCTTCAGATTTTCAACCACCGCCCTTTTCGAACTTTCAGCAGACTGAATAGTGTGGGAAGGAATTGATCTAGTTTTGATAGAAGGCTTCTGATATTGCTCTCCTTCACTATCTCAATAGCCTCAACGGCGGCAATATCGGACCAGCCGTCGGAGTTGCAAACGAAGTCGCGGTGGACGCTCTAGCACTGCCTGATCTGCTTTTACCATGAGAAGTGATAACCAAGAAATGGGAGAGACGCAAGGAAAGTGTCGAGGAAATGAGGGCATAATCGACAAAAAAAATTAAAAATATCAGCTGATTCATTGAAACGCTCCTCAGATGAGCTTATTCGATATCAGCGGTTGGGTTGAATAAGCCAACCCAACCAGCTAATAACCAAACACCTTAAACAACTTTTGTACAAAATCAACCAGCTAAACATAGGTCAATAAGCTATTTTTTGGCTGATCAGCCATCAACCAAACACAACCATACACCTGCAGATACAAATATTAGGCAATTACTTAAGTTTCTCTTTCACATGATGCAGATTGCTAGAAGACCAACCCCGTGAAATTTACCAATACACCAATACAGGAATCAGAGTTGTATATCACCTACAAGCCTATCCCAATTCGATTGAACCAAAAAACTTGCGAGGCCGCAAGTTTTAGATGAAAAACATAAAAAAGTTTTCAAACTTATGGTTGAAACTAAAAGATACAGATTCAAGAAAGGGGCTTACCTGCTGCTATATATTCCACTAAAAGTGAAAAACAAAAAGCTAACAACAGGTGTTGTTCTTCACAGAAGATGATGATGATATTAAGAGAGAGTCCTAGAATCCAAAAATGATTTTTAAATAAAAGGGACAAGCCCCGAACACAAGAACAAGCCTTCCATGATCTAAGGCTGGTCAATAACAGGCTGCTGGAAATGTAGCTCACCAACTAAGGATCCAGAAGAGATATAGGCAGAGACAAAAAATGATACCTCGTTCGGACTTTTGAAATTGTGGCAAGATCTCAACGAAAAATGTATCCTTGACTGATGTTATAACAAATATCTTTATACCATACTGCACAGTTGGGGTGGCAAGGTGCATTAGTCATCAATATAAAATGCTTCCAAGTAAAACTGAACCCAACAAAACTGGTACTAAAGCTTACATAAATTTAAAAGAAAGACTCAAGAACCTAAGTTTTGTGTGTTCTAATTAGCAAATGAGAATAGAGAAACACAGAAAAAATCAGTAAAGCGAAAAGAAAGCATTGAAAGAGAAGTTGATCATACAGAGTCTCAACAGCTTGCAATGGGACATGACAGATCACCTATTCACCACTCCTACTACCAAACACAGAATAAACAGAGTAAGCATGAAGTCAGTTCAGAAAGCATTTAAAGGGAAACAAAGAAAAACTGGGAGCAGCAACAAACTTGTTCGCTTTCTTCAAATATTTACCGAAATACATTGGAACATAACCCTCATATATTTGTCGGTGAGACTTCAGCTGAAACAATGTGGATACAGATGACAAAATTCCACTTTTAGTCAAATACACAGACATGGCATCATCTCATTATAACAGTTTAATGTAATGCTAACTCATTCAGATGTCAACTAACCTGACCAACTATTTGTTCTCTAACATGCTTGTAGTATTCAGGAGATCGGTAACCACCATCTGATTTAGCCTCTTGCCCAGAGCAGACTTATCTGCTATATTTAAAGTACATCTCAACTCTTCCATCTTTGGTTTTTCTTCAGCAGTATAAATCAGTATCTCATCAATGGTATGATTTCTTTTGAAACAATCATCGTCATCCAAGACTTTCTGACCACTCTTATGATCTTAGAAACCATACAAACTATCAAATCAACCCAGAGAAACAGAAGTAGCCCAAAATCAAGCTCAAATTTGATAGACCACTATCAAATCAATGACTTGGTAAGCATAGATTGATTCTTGGATATATTGAAAATGTTGATGCTTCCTATAACAAAATTGTCACCACCAAGAATATTGAACGAAGCCCTTACTTGGCATCTGACACTGGTGCAACTTATGGGGTTTCTCCATTCCTCCAGTGCATTTTGAACTAACACACCACAGACAGCGCCATAAAGAACTAGAAACTCAAATGCAAATTTTAATCAACATCTCACAAAACTCATACTCAATTCTCAAAACCAAAAACAAAAGACATAAACAACCAAGAGAAAGACTAACTCAGCCAGGTCGCCGAGTTCGCGCAGAACTCCGACGAGGCCTGCCATAGCAATGCCTTCCAAGAGAGCCCCCAGATCATCTCTCTCTGGATCAACCAATTTATTAAGTTCGAACCTAACTTAATTCGAATTGATCCGATGACCATAGCATTGTATGTATCGCCTTGATATTCAAATTGGTATTACTTGAAGATTTGGATACATTTGTCTTAGTGATGTGTTGATTCCTTGTTACGGTAGGTTCTTATTGACACAGAACACCTTAGTATATGTAATGGAAGGTTAGTATATGTAATGGAAGGCCTTGAATATAGTAGAAAAAGGTAAGACAATTATTGAACGAACTTCCATTATCAAAGTTCGGGACTGCAACTAACCTAAAGGAGAGAGGACGGGCGGAAGAAAAATAAGTAGATCAAGGTCAATATGTTAAGAGGTAACAGACCAACTTCTGAACATATCTTTAAATACAAGTAGATGAGAAGACATAGATACAGCTTTGATATTCCTAATGTTTATTACTACCGTATTTAGGATCAAGGACTATAATATCTTACAGTCCCATGAAATTAGTTCACCTATGGTGCATTTATAATGTAAATCACAAAGTTTAATTCTTAATACTCTGCATATATCCAATTAGAGATACCTCAAAATCCATTCCTTCATGCAGATATGTTAAGCCTCGAGCAGCATCATGGGCAACTCTCAATTCTTGTGGTCCAAGGTAGAGGTGACCGGAGCCAATTAAACAAGTGATCCTGCACACTTTTATTCAGCATATAGTCGTATACTAGAAGGCGTTGGATTCCTCTTTCATCATCCTCAGCACAGTATCCCATTAATTTCCCAAGATTTGGATGTTCGACAACTCCTAAAACATTCACTTCAGTCACCTATTCCTTGTGCTCCTGTGAGTAAACAGAAGAACATATCAGATAGTTGAAATGGTAAATGAAAGCTTTACTTCAAGCCAATTTCTTGTGCAGATTTAGTAAACGTGTTAGAAGTTGCATAGTTAAAGATGTTGGAAATACTGCAAAAGATTCGCGAACAAAAGAAAACAAGACACAAGAATTTTTAATGTGGTTCGGCCTTAATCTTGCCTACGTCCACGGACTTCTTATACTTCCACTAATATGAAACTATTAGAACAAAACCTCTCACACACACACACAAAATATACCCACACCAAGCCCTATTTATAGTACAATTCTAAAGTTGACAAAAAACTAACTTGTCCACCAATTTGGCAAAGTCAATTTGCCTACCTCCACTAACTAGGTTAACAAAAAACAATTGTCGTATACAAGTTTTATTTTTCCTCCTTTTCTATTGTTGCCATCCAAAATTGACCAAGAAACAATTCAGGCCAATACCTAACAGGAACAAGAAAAGAATGGCTGAAAGATAATGCTACGTTATTTTTCACATATTCATAACTAGATAGATACTGAGGTAGACATCGTGGTTAATTATTTTGAGTATATTAAGGAATTAATGGATTATCTAAAGTTTTTATATTTAGGAAAAGAGAATACTTCTCATATTTATGAGGTATGGAAGAAATATTATCGAGCTAAACAACATGATCAGTCTCCTTATACCTATTTCATGAATTTTAAAAAAATTTATAAAGAAATGAATGTCCTATTACCTTTTAGTTTTGATATCAAAGTATAACAAACTCTACAGGAGAAAATGATAGTCATAAGCTTTTTGGTAAGCCTTAAATCTAAATTTGATATGAAATCTCATTTCTTTTAAGTATGGAACTTCCTCTTTAAATGAGGTATTTACTAGATTACTTTATACAAAACATAGTGTTGTCAGTGCTCCATCTATTTAGACCTCAAGTGCTCTAGTTAGAGACAATAATGGAAGATCATCCAATCAAAATCAAAATAAAGGAGGTAGTACAGGGGGTTAGGATAACAGGAATCAAGAAACAGGCTGAGCTGCATGCCACTAATGTCATTAAGCGAACTTGTCCAAAGTTGCAAAACAAATCTTAAAAATCTAACTCCGCTCGTATTGTAGCTATTTTTACTACAACACCTAGCATATCTTTGGAACAAATAGATTTAGCCTCTGTAGATGATTTTCTAAATTTCGTCAGTTGAAAAGCTTTTCTAATTTTTTCACTACTATTACTAAGACAGGTAATTTTAATAAATGTCTTCTTTCATCCTCCAACACCCACTAGGTCATTTGTTCTAGTGCAAATAATCATATGAGAGGTAATACTAATATGCTTGCCACTTTTAAATCCTATAATTCTCCTTCACAATTATTTTGTGATAAGTAGAAATTACAGTATATTTTACACCCTAATTTTATCTTGTTTTGAGTTATTTACATAGCACATTTGGATTAAATTATTGTATTTCTTATTAATTATTCAAGTGTTTGGATTTTATATTTTATTTCTAAAAAGGTTTAAATTACATTGAATTTTTTTCTTGTAGGCTTGGTGGACTTAAAGAAAGGAATATATAAGAAAATCTGGCCCAAAATAAAGTTCAACTCATGATCTAACCTACCAGAACAAGCAAGCAGCCTAACAAAAGGAAGCCCAATAACAGAAAAAGAAGCAACAAAGCTAGAGGACCAAAACACATAGTAGAAGAGAGGGCAAATGAGAATATAAAGGAGAAAAACACAAGGCAAAAATGCAACAGAGAGAAAGCGAAACAACAACGCAGAGGAGAATAAATAAAACAACACAATAGTAATGCAACAAGAGAGTAAAACGCAAGCACAGAGTCTAGAGAAAACAAGAGGAAACTTAGCAGAAAAAAAACAATAGCAAAACAATGCAGCAACTAAGAGAAACCAAAACACAACATGCCAGTAACAAATAAAGCATAACACTAAAGGGGTAAAATGCAACATGCCAGTAACAAAAAAATCCTAGTAGAAAACGCAACGAAAAGGACAAAAGTAAAACACAACACTTAGATCCAAAACATGCAAATAAGAAGCAAAAAGGAGAAAGCAGTGTTGGACGGGAGAAGGAGACTCACCCACGCAACATCTGCATCTCAAAAACCCATCTCCAAGTTCATTTGAAATGGAGAAGATAAGAGGAAATCTCCAAGATAAGCGAAAAGCGAGTTGAGAGGTCAGTTGCAAAAAAAACCTTAAAGATAAGAGGAAAGCAATCAGCCAAAGTTGAGAGGTTCTGTCATCCTTTCAAGGTTGGTTAAAGGTAAGAGTTTTTGCAATGAGCATTTGGGAGTGAAAGGAGAGCCAATTCCTACCAGTTTCGAGTTGGTTCATGACTAGTGGAGGAAGAAATTTCAAACCTTTGGGTTGGTAGGTCTATGAAGGTAGAAAAATTGAATGAGTTTTTAAAAAACCCCTACTATCTTTTTTTCTGGTTTCTTATGCTTAATTTATGCTTAATTATTGAATTCTAGTTTAAACATATTGTTTTGACTATTTGGGATATTTTTGATTTGATTCAATTAATTACCGAGTGGATTTAATAATGTACAATTGCTAGAAATTATGATTATGTTTATTCATGTTCTTATTTGATTGGATATATCCATGATTATTTGAATATGATAAGTAGAACGAGTGATTCATATGGAGTTGTAAGGGCTAGAATTTGGATGCTCGTTGGACAAATTTGGGTTGTTGATTGTGTTTCTGTGTGCTTAACATGTTTTGATTAAGCTATTTCAATTATAATGAGTGAAAAGGGATAGGTAGGAACCAGTTGGTTAGTTTTCTACATTTAATTTGGTAAATGTCTCGGATTATCTTGGATATGTCAAAATTACATGACTAAACTAAAATTTGAAAATTGTTTGTTCATTTATGAATATTATATTAGTTTATGTTTTAGTTTTTGATTTCTAAACTCGATTTGACCCGCGACCCCCTACTTTGTATATATGCATTGGATTAGCTAAATTCATAGGTTTTGCTTTTACAATTTTTTTAGTCTAGGATTTTTCCTAATTTCGTGCTTTGCTAGAAATTTCATCCAAGCTATTCAAGTTTTATCTTCCTTTAGATGTTCTTTGTTATGTATGTTTAAAACTCTTCTCAATTTGAAAAATAGCATAGCTTAATTTATTTTACATAAGAGCACTATATATTAGATTTACATGCGAAAATGTAGTTCAAAACATGATTAATATATATTATGATAGATCTAGAATATTTCTTTTAGTGGTTTACTAGTTTCTAGAAAGTTGTTCTACTAGTTGAATTATGTTAAGAAATATGCTTTTGATTGAATTAGATGTGTAAATGCCAAATTACGATTACTTTAAAAGTATTATAAGATGAAACAAGGGTTTTCCAACTGGAAATTTCAGATTTGCATAATTTGATTTCACCTTTAAAAATTCTAGCATTATATATATTTTGATGATCATGATTTGTGCCAAAGACAATAATTTTTATCTTTTGAATGTTGATTGTGTAGTTCCAAGAATGTATTGCAAGTTTATTTTTTAAGTTTTAATGTTGTATATTAATAATTTTGGTTAAGGAATTATGTGTTAGTGCATCAAACATGTTTCTTTCATTAGGATATAATTGCTTTCATATAAGCAAAATTATTATGATATAATTGTCTCTTTTAAAATTATTATATTAATAAACTAAATTAGTAAATTAAGTTTCTTCGTGGGATCGACTCTTATTTGTTTTATACTAAATTGATTAATATTGAAATTAAAATAAGGATTTAATTTGTATATGTCTAACGACGAGTATCATTTTGGCATATGGTTTTACCTCATCTGCTATTGGTTCTAGAATGACTCATCCAAATTTATTAATTTCCTTATCATATATTTTAGGCCTACCATGGTTTCATTTTAATTTAATATATGTTAGCATGTTTACTTAGGTTTTAAATTAATTTGTCTTACTTTTCTTATATTATTGTCTTTTTTAGGATGATGAATAAGATTATTAATAGTGGATATGTATTAGAGGTCTCTATATTATGGATATAACTAAGTGTCAATACCTATTCTCTATGATTATAACTCTTTTTGAAGCACATTATCGATTAGGCAATCCTTCTTTAATTCTTTTTAAGAAATTGTGTCCAAAATTTCAAAATGTGTAATCTCTAGATAGTGAGTCATGTTAGTTTGCAAAACATCATTGTTTGCCTTTTAGTCCTCGAGTCAATAGAAGAGCCAATTTTCCTTTTGAATTAGTTCATTTTGATATTTAAGGTCCATATCCCATTTCATTTAAGATTGGATTCGATACTTTGTTACATTTTTTATTACTTCTCTCGAATGACTTGGCCTTACTTATTGAAAAATCGTTTGAAGTTGGTTTCCTATTTCACTGCTTCTGTGTTGAAATCAAAACACATTTTAATGTTTTTTACACAATTTGCAAAGTGATAATGCCAAAGAATATCTTTCATATTCCTTTTAGATTTGCATGCTTAAGGTGTTGTTGAAGGGAAAAACACGCATCTCCTTCAAACAACCAAGGCACTTTTATTCCAAACACATTTCCCTAAGTATTTTTGGGCTGATACAATTTTTAAAACCTACTTTTTGATGAACTATATTCCATTATCCATGCTTCATCATTTCTTTTCACCTCTTTTTCAAACCGAACCATTGTTCTCCATTAAACCTCATATTTTTAGGAGGACATGTTTTATTCATGATATTCATCCTCAAGGCACCAAAATTATATCGTAAGTTCATTAAATATCTCTTCCTTAGGTATTCTCATATTTAAAAATGTATCAATGTTATTGTTCTAGTCTTAATAATACCTTGTGTCTACTGATGTTACATTTATGGAACATATTCCTTACCTTCCTGCCTCTTCCAACCAATGTTATGAATACCGTACCGGACTCGGTATCGGATTGAGCTCTGGAACGGAACTGTACCGGTACCGGTCGGTACCGGGTATCGTTTCGGGATATTTTTTAAATTTATAAAATAGT
>JANSVB020000067.1:158249-173725 GCA_025504935.2 Erythroxylum haughtii
GCTCTTTTACAAGAGCATCAGTTTATTTCGACTGCTTTTGTTAAGAGATCAGCGAATCAAGTTGCTCATAAGATTGCTAGGGTAGCTGATTCTATGCCTGATTTCGAATGGGGGGTATGCCCTCCTAATTTTCTGTATAACGTTATATCTTTGGATATGAATAAGATGCGTTGAGCGCGCATATTGACGTTTTAAAAAAAAAGGCGGAGGAGGTTCCTTGCCTTTCTTTCTACATATCTCTAAAATCTCTGTCTCTCGTATCTAGAAACATCGACGAACAATTCTCTGTTCCACAAATGGCGGGAGATGAAGATGATTCAGAGTCAAGCACGGTAAGTAGAACAGCTCCCTGATTCTTCATTCATTTTGACGTACTTGTTATTCTAGGTCAATCTAAAATTTCTCTCTCGTGTAGAAATATTGTCGACGACTCTCTATCCGATCAACCGTTACTAAATGGAGGAAGATGAAGAAATGAGAGTCAGGTTCAAGAACGGTCAGTAAGATCTCTGCGTGATTGTTCTTTTAAGCGCGGATGGAATTAATCACGGGAATTTTCTAATGTATTATCTAATCAGGATCTGAAATGAAAAGAAGGTGAAGAACTGATAATCAGACGGTGAGTAGTGTAAGGAGACCGCTCCGTGAATGTTGGTTTGAGTGTTTCCGTTTCGATCGTTCACCTTGTCTTTTGTAGTTTGGCTCTCTCATTCTAGATCTCTCTAAAATCTCTCGCTCTTTTTCATCTAGAAAACTATGGGACGATTCTCTCTGTTCAACGATTAATAAATGGTGGAAGGTGAAATGAAAATTCAAGCACGGTAAGTAATATCACTACACGATTACTCTTTTTAAGAGTAGATGGAATAAATTACAACAAATTTCTATTGTATTATATAGACAGAATGTGAGATAAAAGAACGAGAGAAACTGAGAATCAGACGATGAGTAGTTGAAGTAGATCGTTAGGTGATTGATTACAAATGGCTATAGGTATTATACTTCAAAAGAAGAGCAGCAATAAATTCACCATTACTAGTTGTTTCACTTCCTGACTGAAGAAAATTAAAAATTAAGAAATCTACAAGAAGATTAGATAGTTTACTAGTAAAATATATGTATCTTACACTTCGTGCGTGGTTTTGTACCATATCAACTGCTTCTTGATTGCTTGCATGCTCCCAAAGTCCATCAGAAGCAAATATAACAAATTGGTAATGTGCCTGCAACTCGTGCACTGAGATTGGTGATTTTGCCTTCACGTTGGCCTTTTAAAAGGTTATCGGAGCACAAACTTAATGGTTTTTTTTATGGATTTGAGGTAGATGAGATATGAATTTAAGGTTATTGTGCGGTGAAAGTTGAATTGCTCGAAGATGCATTTTTCTGATATTAAGTTATTTCGTTGGATAGGTTTCGTCTCTAACGAAGTATTTTTGCTTTTCTTGACTATTTATTCGTCGATTCTATTCAAGATAATAAGCTATCAATTCATATCCGGCAGGAGTCTTGGTTTATGTTTGAATAGATTCTTATTTTGTATTTTGCCTAAGCATATTTATGTGTTACTCTTTTCTTTTCTTCTGTTGCATAATTGCATTGACAATTGAAATCAATTGCAAGAGTAAAAACTCTATCGGTATTTTTCTGATTTAAATATGTTAAAGTTGTTTAATATGTTTGTTAATATGAGAATAAATATCTCAAGATACTAAAAAGTCATTCGTTGTTATATATATATATATATATATTGGTTATAATTTTTTTAACTATCAACAATATGAAGTAATAAAAAATCATGAAAAATATTAATAGTAGCAATTGACTTGACTTGATTCCTTTAAGGCTTGAGTTTAAATATTTGAGCCGAAGTTCGACTTTTGGTTATATGTACATTTCAATTTGTTAATACTATTTTAATTCGATTTAATTTTTTATAATTAATGCCTATCTTGAATTTAAAAGTCTTATTTATTATCATAATTATTTATTTTAAAAATTTTGACATCTTTCAAACTTATGCATAACTTCTTTTCAAAAAGAAAAAAAGATGCCATCTTACTTTTCAGTTGCGACTTCTTGGTTTCATTTAGCATTGCACCATGCATGGATTACACATGTCTAGTTGCATACTTTACTGTAGGTCCATAATACATTTCTATTGAACGATCTTTGGAACATAGCAAGTTCAGTTGTTTGTCCAAATGCAGGTTATCTTTATATTAACTGTAGTTGTGACGGTGATTTTAGGCTATGTTGCAGTTGTTACTGAAAATGCATTTCGCTGATTAATCATGTAAATCTACTCAATCTCGTTGCTATTTTCATAGTCAATCGAGTCTTTACTTCATACGAACCACGTAAGATTCAATTGAATAGCTAATTTACTGGTTTAGATTTTTAAAAAATTTAATATTCCTTCTCGAAGAACAAGTTTGAAGCAGCAATTTTTTAGTTGGTCATTGATTTGATTATAATGATTAACTATGTTAAAATTTGTTCAATGTCCTAATGGTCTAACTATTTTTGCACTGATTGGTCATGTTAGTTCGTCATATCAACCTAGTTAATCTCGTTGCCCATTTGGCTTCTTTAATCTGATTTATTTATTCCATGCTGTGTGCTGATTAAATCCATAGAATTGAGGTTCAAAAGCCGTCAGTGTATTCCAACGTAGATGACTAAGATAAGATGCACCCTTCAGGAACATAAAAAGACTTTTTTTACCAACGTTGATATGACTTCGATTGTAGAGGACTAAGATAAGATGCACACTTCAGGAACATAAAAAGACTTTTTTTTTACCAATGTTGATATGACTTCCTTCACACCGTTGTCCCACTTTTAGACACAATAATCATTTGGGAGTGACTAACCTAGGAGACAAATATATACATGTAAGTCTTTAAATCAAATGAGAGAAATATGGTTATCTCTAGATAGAGGATTAGGCTTTATATCTGTTATGGCATGAAATAGTTACTACATGAACTTGCAAGGCATTGATTGAAAGGTTCTTCATGACCTAAGGAAATTGGTTGTTGGTACTTCATCAACTCAGGAACCTGTTCCCTGCAACAAAAATCAATAACTTGAAATTTTAATATGTTAACTTGCATTGTTATATCATATATCTTGTAAAGATTTTCCAGTTCAGTTGTGTTTTTACTTTTTAAAATATATGAAATTAAAAGTTTTCTTGGTTAATTAAAATTTTAATATAATGTTTAAAAAATAATTTATTATTAAGCTTAATTTTTTAATAAGTTTGAACTTGATATATAATTTCACATTTCATTTTAAAGTTAATAACATTTATATAATTATTAAATAAAATATATTATAGACAAAATAGTTTAACAATATAAACGTAACAAATTTTAATTTACATTATATTCAAAATAATTTTAGAAAGAAATCATAGATTTTACGTATAAGCATTAAATTTAATTAATTTAAAAATTTAAATTCTTGTAATTTGTTATAAAATTATATTGTAAAATATTTACTTGATTCCAATTAAATATTTTAAATGTTATTGTTATAGTTTTTATTATTATTGAGAAATCTCCTCATATTTAATTTGAAGATAAATAAAATAAAAATAAATCACCTTATATATGCTTTTTTGGTATTTAATTTCAAAAGGTTATAAACGACTCGATTCTATTTGGTAAGATGAGTAGTTAATCAAACAATGTACAAGTCTTTTTGGCAAAAGTTTAAGCTGGTATACTACGGTATCGAATATTAGAATTCTCGAGCTAACATTCCTTGCGTTAACATGTTAACATTTTAACATTTTATGTTATTCTTTATATTTATTAGGTAAATTTTTTGTCTTTTAATTTATTATATAAATTAAACTGAACATTGAATTTTTTTAACGTTATTATAAGTTTCAATTTAATTTTAAACTTGAGCTTAAAATTTTTAATTAGTTTATGGGATTTTTTAAAAAATAGAGCTTAAAACTATTTAAATTGTTTTATTAAAATTTTGAATAAATCTAATGATTGGACATCAATAAATTGGCTCGACTTACTTGATTATTTGTAAATTAAAAATTTCGAATTTTAAGAATTAAATTATGAATTAAGTTTAACTCAAAAAATTAAAATTCGTATTTAAGTTATATAAATTTTAAAAAAGGTGAGACAAATCTAATATTTATAAGTAAATTATAGTAACTTAAATTTAAGTCTTAGTTCAACGATTATTAAAAATTAACTTAGAAATCATATAATATTTTGTTATTTAAATTTTTATAAAAGTTATATTTTTTGTTATTTATTTATCTAATCTAATCTAATCTTATTATTAATTAATTAATACTAATAAATATTATTGTAATAGAATATGTTTTCATTAAAAAATAGATTCATAATTTTTTTATTCTTAAAAGATATATTATTTAGATTTTATACAATAATTTAAAATTAAAACTTCTTATGATTTAAGCTAAAATTTAAAATTTCTTAATAAAGCAAGCTTATAGTAAAAAATATTTTTCATCCTAATCTAACTTGTATTAATGTTTCTCTCAAAAGAGAATTTAAAAAGTAAATGTTGAATTTAAAATTAATTTATATAATGAAATGTTTTAGAATAAACTGAATTTGACAAGTATTATTTTTTATTTTTAAATATAAGGAGTACGAAACATAGTGAATATAATTTGATTATTTTTATGTTAAAAAAGATAACATGAAAAGTATTTCATTCCGTTAAATAAATCTTACAAAATAATAATAAGAATATATTATGATCAATTATATAATAGAAAGGGAGTTATCAACATGTTCATATTATCATTTATATATTTTTAAGTTTTTCTTTTACAATATGCTACAAATTCAAAAGAGTCATTTGAACAGAGCATGTATTTTAAATATTATTTTATTAAATTAAATTTTAAAGGCCAAATTTAATATTTACAAGTGACTTATCATGACTTTAATTTGCAAAATTGTTTCAACATCTTTTAAAATTTATTTGTTATTATATAATATTTTTCAAATTTTATTAAAATTAATAAATGTTTTATTAAATTATCTATATTTTATATAGTAATTAAAAACATTAAAATATTTTATGAATTAACCTTAAACTTAATTTCTTTTATAAAAGGTTAGCTTTGAGTTTAAAAATAAGGATTTAAAGTAAATTCAGCCTCATCCAATTTTTATAAATGTTTTTCTCAAAAGAGAATTTAAAAAGTAAAATGATCAAATTAAAATTATTTTTATTATGAATAAATGTCTTGGAATAAACTAATTTAGGATAAAATATCGGTGTTATCTTGAATTTTAGAAATTAGAAGTATAGAATAAAGTGACAATAATTTGATTATTTTTCTGTTAAGAAAACATGAAAAGTACTTCATTGCATTAGATAAATATTAAGAAATAATAGTAATGTATTACGTTCAATTATGTTATGCAAAGGAAGTTATTATCGTGTCTATGTTATTATTTAATTTTTTAACTTTTAAAGTTTGCCAAATGTTTAAAAGAGTTATTTAAATAAAGTACTTATTTTAAATATTATTTTATTAAATTATATAGTTAACATAAGTTAATTATACTATAATTATTTTTAATTATTTTTAGATTTACTAGATTAAAAATATTATATTCTATTTCACAAATTTCATTTAATTATATTATGTTTAACTTATTCGTAAAATAAAGTGATTAGAAAAATTATTGGAATGTTCAACGTTTTGGTATATGCGTTTTATATTTTTAATCAGCATCCAATTGTTTTGATATTAGATTGAAATCTAAAAATATTATTCTTTATAAATATTTAAAATACGGATGACTGTTATGCTATTCCCGGACCGGACAAATTTATTTAGGTTATGAATTAAAAAAATCCGTTGTATTTTATATTGAATGTTAACATTTGACTCGTGATTGATTGTTCTATGGAAAGCCACTTACACATCTAAAAATCTAATCCACTTTATTCCTAATATTTCCTTCAATTTTTACTTTTTAAACCAATGAAATAAAGAGTAGTATTAAAGTCGTGGACATCTTTTAATGAAACTAAAATTAATGAATAACATGCCATTTAAATAAAATTATATTTTTATTTTTATGTGTATTAAATAAATTTTATATATAATTAATAACATGTAAGCTACTCATTTAAAGTTAGTATTTGATTATTAAACATCTTGATTATTCAAGATAATTTAATATGTAATTTCTCTTACATGCTAATTAATAAGGGTATATCTATAATTTCATTAACTTTTTTAATAAGCGTGTATTTTTTTAAAACGACTCTTATTATGAATCGGAGGAGTACTGTTTATTAATTCGGTAATCTCTAAGTCAAGACTTGCTTGGCTTAATGGCTGTAGACACCAGCAACTAATTGAATGATCACTAAAAGAACGGCCACTAAAAGACAATGCAATCATGACGTACGACATGTGGACATTGCAATTCTAAAACATTAAACCAACTGCTTTGGCGTATAAAGAGCTTTAACCAATGACCGCACTAACGTGGTAAATTTGCCTCTCTTCAATTTGGGCAGTTAGACATGCATCGGCTTGTGTTACGTTAACCAGAGAACAAACATACGTTAAGTCAAAGTAACGTCGACTATTGGTGTGCTTAGAATTTACGATTATTGCTCAGAACCGCAATAATCAAAGTAACGATTTTTGTCGAGTTGATTTTATTTTACGGACAAGATCCTCTGTCTAATATTACTCTGTCTTATTCTGTCTCATAAAATCTCAGTCATTTATTTTGCGGGACTTATGTGGGGTTTACGCGGAATCTACATGGGACCCATATAAATAAATGGCTGAGTTTTATTAGACACAATAAAACAGAGTAATATTATACCGGAGATCTGGACTCACCCCAAGTTATGGCTAACAACTTTTCAACCAAACAGCAGCGTGATTTATCCAAAGAAACCTAAATCTTATTTAAAAAGCGTACTATTCAATCAAAATTAAAGGAGAAACAAACGACAAACACAATTCAAATAATTTTGATGTGTTATATCTTGATTTTAAAATATTAGGAGTATGAAATGAAGTGACAATAATAGAATATTTTTCAGTTAAAGAATGAAAAATATTTCATTACATATGTTGTGTTCAATTATATTAGACAAAAGATGTTACCATCATGTTCATATTATTGCTTATGTATTTTTTACTTTTACTTTTAAAAAATATTATAGGTTTAAAAGAGTTATTAATTAAAGCATCTATTTTACATACTATATTTGATTAAATAAAACAAATTTCATATACATTTATGAGTATATTTAAGTATAGTTAACATAAGTGAATTTATACTACAAAATTTTAAATTATCTTTGGATTTACAATTTTAGATCAAAGGTGGTATATTATATTTGACAAATTTCAGTTAACTATAATGTGGCTAACTTATTTTTAAAATTAAAGGATTGGAAACATTGTTTTAATTAAGTTTTTAGTTAGCACATAAGTCAATAATAAATATATGATTTAATCTTTAACTTTTTAATAAAAATTTAAATAAATCTAAAAACAGTGTTTCCTGGTAAATATACTTTCAACATTTAATTTGGTATAAGGTGATGTTATGATTAACTAGTACATAAAAACTTCTCATTTCAATTTAAATACATTTCAACACTCCATTTTTTATTACGAACAAGTTTATGTTATGAATAACAATATCAGGCTTGTTGATTATTAAATGTCAACATTTGACCCGCGGCTAATGTTTTTTAACATTCTTCAGTGAAACAAAAATTGATGCAAAACAAAACTTTGTCATATAAACAAAATAAAAAATTTATGTTTTGTGTGCATTAAATAAATCTTTATGTATAATTAATCATTTGTAAATTACTCATGTAAAATCAGTTGAACCAAATTACTAATATCTAGTAATTCGGCAATCTACACACAAGACTTGCTTTGCTTTTACTTCTTTGAAGAACTTTAATCATGACATAAGACATGTGGTCATAAAAATTCTAAAACATTTAACAAAAGCCTTTAGCATATAAACATTTTTAACCAGTGATTTTACTGACATGGCAACATTGTCACTCTCTTCAATTTAGGGCACTTAGATATGTTTCTGTAATGTTAACGAGAGTACAAACTTGCATCTAAATCAAAGTAATAGAGTATCAAAGTGCTTATTACACGGAGGGAAACAGGAACGCCAAGAGAAGTTTGATTAAAGTTTATAACTGTAGTTCTTGAAGAAAAATGACCACAGTGCTTCAAATGACTTAGTGTTGTTAAATTAAGGTGGTGCATGATAAAATAAAAAAGAATAGAAAAAACTAAAAAGCTTGTAACTCAACGACTCGGTTTGAGTCTCTTAGCAATAAAAAGAAAATAATATATATCTCGTGTATTTCCTGTTTCTCGAATTCTATGTCAAAAAATTGAATTCTATCTGATTTTCAAACTTAGAAAATAGATTTTATAAACAATCTGCAGAAGCTATGATCTGAGTTTTGTAACATACCTTAGATCCGTATAGGCTACTGTTTCCGCTCATAATGCAATTATCCTCTTGTAAACGCCAAACCTTTTGCACAATGAATTAGAGTAAAAAACAAGCAATCAATAAATCCAAATTTTCATAACAAATTCGAGGAAATGTTCAACTAGACTATTTTCCCAACGCGAACCTCTTTACGAGACCAAACTTCATCTCTCTAGATCTTGACAGAAGAAGATGAAGAAAGCATCAGTTTCATGATCCTTCATCTGTTCTCACCTTCTGCTCTCTTCTCTTTGCAATTGCTTTTCATATCACAATGTATTGACGATCAAGTTCTAACAAAAAATAAGAAAGAGATCTTACGTTCTTCATCAAAACTTCTCAAATAAGAAATTTATCGTTATTTACTTAAGAAAAAGAGCAAAAATAATTAATCAGTTTCAGGATTCTCTGTTATTTCTCGTTTTTTGCTTAACTTTTTTCTTGCAATCGCTTCTTACATTTTAACATGTTGAGGATCGAGATCTAACAAAAAAGAGATGAAACCGATGAGAGATCTTACATGCTTCACTGAATCGTCTCAAAACAGATCACAATAATCATCGAGATCGAGACGGTTATCGGAGAACGAGAGCAAAGTATGAAAAAGAAGAGACAGACTAGAGAATTGAAAGCCGAGACTTAGAAGATGGGAGGAGCCAAAAGAGAGCGCAACTGCCAAAGGGAGCGGAGGGAGAGTGAAAATTCAAACACGTATATATATAAGGAAATTGCGGGATCAATACGAGACCGCAAGGAATAATAATTGAGGTGGTGAAATTGACACTAAAATAAAAGATAATTTATTAAATTACCGTATTCACTTTAATCCTACATTTGTAATATTACTTAACTATTAGAAACATTGAACGACGGTAGTAACGCTCCGCAAAAGAATATAAGTAATTGGAGTTAAATAAGCACTTTTTTTATAACAAAATTTTTTTAAAAAAATTAGTGTTTAAATGTAAAAATTATTTTTTTAATAGATACAATTTTTTAGCAATTAAAATATAGTTTTTTAAGAAGTTCAAAATTGAAGTTTCTAAAAAAAATCTCTTAAATAATTTTTTAGGTTAATTTTTCATATCAATTAATTAGCCTATTTTTTAATTTCTTTTGTCCATATATTTTACGCGTAATTCTCGCAATACTTACAAACTCATCTTCACGTTTATCTTGCAAATATATTCAGCTATTTTGAGATTTATATAATACTATTTGACTTTTTTATATGTTTTAATATTAATTTTTTATATTAGTTTTACTTATGCTATAATCTATATAAAAGATTTTGTTAGATATATTTTCATTTATATTTCATATGGTTTAAAATATATAATTATTATTATATTGTGCTTTGTATATTATTTAATATACTTTAAATAATATTTATATGTATAAATAATTTTTATTATAAAATAAAATAATGTTAAAATTAAAAGTAATTTTTATTTTCATACTACCAAATAATTTACTGTATGAAGCTCTTTTAAAAAAGTTTTTTTAAAATGACAGTCAAATAATCAACTAGATTCTTATCAGGAAAGATCTACAAAAAAAAATACTCTACTGATAAAATCTTTACTGGTATAAGCTCAACCAAACAAAGACTAAGTTATCTTCATCTTGATTTTAAATTAATAAAATTTCCAAATTTAGTTTATTTTTTACAGCTTTGTTTGATGAAACCTTGTTTCATAAGGTCCCGCACAGCTTATTCTATTATATCCTTCTGGACCCCCGAATATTTGTATGGTATGACGTTAATGGCTTCCACTCCTTCTTTTAACACTATTTGATGATTGTGCTGAAGATTTGGAGGAAGTTCAGTCGGCTCTTGAAAGACATCTGCATACTCCGACAGAATAACATTGATCTCATCAAAAGCACTCCACTGATCCGTCATCATCCTCATTTATTGTAACTAGAATTCTATGGGTGTCGACAGCTGCATCATAAACAACTGGCCTTATGTTGCTCGATGTAAATGCTTTTGAAATTCTTTATTGGAAACTACTTTGGATTTTCGCTCCGGGTTACCACTCAACGTCACCATGCGCCCTTCCCACCTGAACGTCATTGTTCAGTTCTTAAAATTGCATAGGACCTCATTTAATCCGCTCAACCACTGCACTCCAAGTACCACATCACACCCTCCCAATGATAATGCCATCGCGTCCATGGAGAATTGTACCCCTTGCATTATCCACTTAAACCCTTTACAATACTGGTGGCACTTCAATTGTAATCCTCCTCCTACCATGATGTAGAACGTGTTGTGGATGATTTCTAAGAGTAGGCTGCGCACTACTGGTCCAAACGAAAGAGTTTGCAGATTTGATGGGCTTAAAAAAGTCAACTGTTTTTATTAGTCAAACTCTATTGTTTTAGTTATTTGCCTTTTAGAGTTTGGGACCTATTTAAACTCTTTTCTGCATTATTTTGGGGGTGGCGGTTTTAAATAAACTTCATATTTAGGGATTCTCTCAATTGAATTTTAGGTTTCGGATTGAAACTTGTGTGTTTACACTTTACTCGTTGTGTCAGTTGGTATCAAAGCAGGTCGATTCTAATGGCAGGAAGAGGGAGCGGCAGTTCTAGCGACGATGATCATAGAACTGAGGCGATAGGGGATGCCAATCTAAGGTTTCAAGCGTTGGCGAATTGTATTAATGATATTAATGAGCAAATTGACTAACGTTTTCAGGAATTTGCTGATCAGATTGCAAACCTAGCAATCATGGGTATTATGAATAGGAATGGTGGTAGGAATCGTGCGAAAGAATGACCTACCAACGAACCTGTTCTTGAAGAAGATTCGGATTCATATTCAGATGATGATATAGTAGGCCAAGGATGGTATGGACGTGGGAACCATGATCGTAACAACCTTGACTACAAATTGAAGGTGGATATCTCTTATTTCTATAGCAGCATGAATATTGAAGATTCTTAGATTGGCTTGCAGAGGTAGAAAGATTCTTTGATTACATGGACATCCCAGAGGAAAAGAAGGTTAAGGTGGTTGCTTGCAGACTAAAAAGTGGGGCATTCGCTTGATGGGAGAGAGTTCAAGAGTGAAGAGTTTATGTTGGAAAAAGAAAAGTCACTAGTTGGGAGAAGATGAAGAGGTTGCTAAGGGCATAATACCTTCCTCATGACTATGAGTAACTCCTGTTCCAACAGTACCAGAGGTGTTGTCAAGGCAACAGGACCATGAATGAGCACACTGTCGAGTTTATGAGGTTGGCTAATCGTAACAACTTGAGGGAGACTGAGGATCAACAAGTCGCAAGGTTTTTAGGTGGATTGAAGCAAATGATTGAAGAAAATATTAATGTACAGGTTTTAAAATCCTTGACTGAAGCCAAAATATAGCTTTGAGGGTCGAGATGATGCTACAGGAGAAGAGTGGATCTAGGGATTCCTCTCGCAGAAGCTATAATGAGTACTGCATAACCTCTTTTGAAAAGAATAAAACTGTGTAGAAGGATGATGCGCAAAAGGAGCAGAAGGCCATAAGTAAGCAGAAGGATGATGGGCAGAAAGAACAACCACGAGGCAATAATCCATATGCTAAACCAATCCCGGATAAATGCTTCAAGTGTAATCAGCAAGGGCATAGATCCAGTGACTGTCCTCGCAAAAAAACTATTAATAGTTGATCAAGAGGAGGATGAAGTAGTTTGCGAACTCGATGGTGAAGATGATAAGTATGAAACAGAGGACGATGATCTTGCAAGAAGTTATGTCGTGAGAAAATTGATGCTGACTTCTAAGCCAGAAGAACACTCACAGCGGCATAAGTTATTTCGAAGTAGGTGCACTATTAGTGGTAGGCTGTTTAATATTATCATTGATAGTGACAACTATACAAATATAGTAGGCGGGGATGCTGTTGAGAATTTGAGACTACGAGTTGAGAAGCACCCACATCCATATAAAATTGGATAGATTCAGCCTGGCAAGGAAATTGAAGTGACGGAGCACTGTTAGATTCCTTTCTTTATCGACAAATATTCTGATGAAGTTTACTGCGATATTTTCGATATAGATGCTAATCACATGCTTCTCGGTAGACCTTGGCAGTTTGATGTTAACGTCCAACATGCTGTCAGAGATAACATCTACAAGGTAGAGACAGGCGGGGTTAAATTTACCTTGTTACCAACGAAAGAGAGCGGTCGTGCGAAAGCTTCTCAAGTGGAGGGGCAAACCCTTTTTACAGTTTCCACTACTGTGAAGGAATTTGAAGCTGAGTTGAGGGAGAAAAAAGAAGTGCATGCTGTAGTTGTCAAACATGTGCTATTAGCTAGTGAAGAAGATAAGAATGCAGTATAAACTCCTAAAGCTGTGAAGTTGTTGCTAACAGAATTTGGTGATTTGATGCCAGAGGAATTACCGCCTGGGTTGCCACCTTTACAAGATATTCAACATCAAATTGATCTGATTCCTAGTGCTAGTTTGTCTAATCTGTCTTACTATAGAATGAGCCCTAAGGAGAGCGAAATTCTGAAAGAGAAGGTAGAGGATTTGCTGCAGAAAGGATACATCTAGGAAAGCCTAAGTCCATGTGCAGTGCCTGCTTTATTAACCCCAAAGAAAGATGGCAGTTGGAGGATGTGTATAGATAGCAGGGCAATTAATAAGATTACAGTTGGGTATAAGTTCCCTATCCCGAGGCTGAATGACATGCTAGACAGACTTCAAAGGGCTAAAGTGTTTTCTAAGCTCGATTTGCAGAATGGCTTTCACCAAATTTGAATTAGGTTTGGTGATGAGTGGAAGACATCGTTTAAAACAAAAGAAGGGTTGTATGAGTGGCTTGTTATGCCATTCGGATTGTCAAATGCGTCAAGCACTTTCATGTGGCTTATGAACCAGGTACTCAAGAAATTTATTGGCAGATTTGTTGCTGTCTATTTTGATGACATTTTGATCTATAGTGGTTCAGAAAATGAGCACTTGTAGCATTTGCATGAAGTGTTAGGAGCTTTGAGAGAAAATAAGCTCTATGTGAATATGAAGAAGTGCAACTTCATGACAAGCCAGCTTTTGTTCTTGGGCTTTGTGGTTGGCACTGATGGGGTTAATATTGATGAAGAGAAGGTTCGGGCAATTAAAGAATGGCCTACACTGAAGATTGTCAGAGAAGTCAGAAGTTTCCATGATCTGGCTACATTTTATAGGCATTTCATTCAAAATTTTAGTACAATTGCAGCACCGATCACAAACTGTTTGAAGAAAGGGAAATTTCAATGGGGGTGCAGAAGCAGATTCCAGTTTTGTTGAATTGAAGAAGAAATTGTGTACTGCTCCAGTTTTAGCATTACCAGATTTCGATAAGTTATTTGAGGTGGAATGTGATGCTTGCGGATTTGGAATTGGGGTTGTGTTATCACAAGAGAAGAGTTCGATAGCCTTTTTTAGTGAGAAGCTTAGTGATGCAAGATGAACGTGGTCCACTTACGACAAAAAAATTTATTCGATTGTGTGAGCTTTAAGGCATTGGGAGCACTATCTGGTCGGTAAAAAATTTGTTTTATATTCTGACCATAAAGCTTTGAAGTATTTGAGCAGTCAGAAAAGAATTAGTAGTGATATGCATGCTAGGTGAACCTAATTTTTACATAAATTCCCTTTTAAAATTATGCATAAATCGGGGGTGCATAATAAAGTTGTAGATACTTTTAGCAGACATGCAAATTTGTTGATGACTCTGAAAACTAAAGTTATGGGTTTTGACAAGTTTAAGGGATTATACGAAACTGATAATGATTTCGGAGCTGTTTGGGAAAGGTGTTCAAAGAACCAACCTGAAGAGGATTTTCATGTTACAAATGGCTTTCTTTTCAAGGGGAATCAAATTTGTATTCCCAATTCTTCCTTGAGGGAGAGGGTAATTTGTGACTTGCATGGTGGAGGTCTAGCTGGACACCTTGGCAGAGACAAAACCATTGTTTCTATTCGAGAGAGGTTCTTTTGGCCAAGGATGCGCAAGGATGTTTACAGCATGGTAAAGAACTGTTATGTGTGTCAGACTTCAAAGAGACAGTCACAGAATACAGGTTTGTACATGCCTTTACCTGTTCTTGATAGTATTTGGGAGGATTTATCCATGGATTTCGTGTTAGGCCTTCCTCGTACACAAAGAGATTGAGATTCTGTGTTTGTAGTTGTGGATAGGTTCTCGAAGATGGCACATTTTATTCCTTGCAGGAAGACCTCAGATGCATCAAATATTGCCCGATTATTCTTTAGGGAGGTGGTGTGTTTACATGGGGCTCCTAAAACCATCACTTCGGACCGAGACAGTAAGTTCCTTGGGCACTTTTGGAGGACTTTATAGAAATTGTTTGATTCAACATTAAATTTTAGTAGTATAACTCATCCACAAACAGATGGTCAAACAGAAGTAGTGAACAGGACTCTAGGTAATTTGATCAGGAGCATTTGTGGAGATAGACCAAAGCAATGGGATTTTGCATTAGCTTAGGCAGAGTTTGCATATAACAATGAAGTCCATAGTTTAACAGGGAGATCACCTTTTTCTATTATTTATACTAAGGTTCCTAAGCATGTTATTATGATCTGCCTAATGTTGTTGTTAAGAGTGCCGTTGCAGAGAGGATGGCGAATGATTGGCAGGCTATTCATGTTGAGGTTAAGTAGAAGCTAGAGGAGTCTAATGCAAAGTATAAGAAGGCAGCTGATCAGCATCGCAGGAAGCAGGTTTTTGCTGTTGGAGATGAGGTCATGGTATTTCTGAGGAGAGAAAGGTTTCCAGTGGGCGTTTATAGCAAGCTACAGCTGAAGAAATATGGTTCGTACCAAGTTCTGAAGAAGATCAATGACAATGCTAATGTGGTGGGACTTCCTGATAGTATTGGGATCTCCAAAACATTTAATGTGGCGGACATCTACAAGTACTACCCATCCGAT
>JANSVB020000067.1:229717-243941 GCA_025504935.2 Erythroxylum haughtii
TATGTGATTTAGGGGAAGTTTCATATTTGTGACAAACAATACCAAAAAAGGGGAGATTGTTAAGATATATGTTATATATCTAAATAATTAGTTTTGACATTATTTATTAATTGGATATATAAGATATTAGTTGGATAATAACTTGGATTCAAAAGGTATATGGATAATCTTCTAGTTGAAAAAGAATCATATCTTGGATTGAAGTCTATTATCATGTTAATAATTAAATTGTATTTTGTGGATTTAGGATAAGTAAAGAAAGGAATTAATGTGGTGGTTGTTTGGTTGAAGTGGGATTCTTAGAATGTCAGGGAATTTTTGCACATCTCCTAATTATGGTGGAAGTCTATAAAAGAAGTAGATGTGCGTATGTGAATTGGTGGTTCAATGAAACAATAGTGATGTGCGTTATTGCTTTTAAGATAGTTGAACAACCACTATGTTGCGTGCTTTTTTTAATTGTTTATTGAAATACATTGTGGCTGTGTGATTATTTAATTGGAAGCTATAGTGAGTGGAGTAATGGTTTATAGGAGAATTGCATTGCCGTCGGTGTGTCTTGATATATAGTAGAAGTAGACTCCTTACATGATTGATCTCTCTTTGTCCATGGGTAATTGAGTGGTTTTCAGATGTGTAGCAATGAAGGCTTGCGTAGGAAGGCATGCGTAAGTGATTTTTTAATTGGAGTCTTGGCATTGATTGATTGGTTGTGGGATGTGTCTACGTTAGTGAATTATTAATCTTCTTTTGGTAAATTGCCGAAAATCGTGAGTGTGAGACCAACTTAAAATTGAGGCTGAAGGAAAGTTAAGTTATTTACATGGGTTGTTATACTTGGTGTCTTCATCCTGCAACTGTGAATTAATACTAGTGTTTATGTGAATCAGCTCATTGTTGTTGCGACGACTTCTAGATCTATTTCAGTGGAGCGGAACTCATCGAGAAGTTGTTCTTGTATATCTTAAGTGTATTTAGTTTTCGTTCTTTATTATTTTAATCACTTGAGTTATTTGTTCATTATTCTTTCATTGAAAGATTAATTAAGAAAATCCTCTGTTGAGGTTAGTACGACGTAGTCATACTATTAAGTGTGAATTCCTTTCACGGGAAGTGAAGTTGAGAGATAGTGTCAAGAATTGAGTAGGTAGGCTCAGTAAGGCCTTAGGTAAATCTATTGTACTTAAGTGAAAGTTATTAAGCTGGGTGAGGGTCTCACAGACGTAGGTAAGGTGTGCCGAACTGCGTTACCAAATTTTTGTTATTTTTATTATTTCAGTTTTGCTTATTTTCATTTTATTGGTGCTAAAAAAGTTTGCGAAACAATTAACCCTTTGGTTTTTTCAATAACTATGATGGTTGGTTAAGATGAATGAATGATTACCATTACCATTGATGGTGGTTGATTTGTTAAAAATATTGAGAAATAAAAATTTGCTAAAATTTTGTTTTATATCAAATTTTAGTATATTTTAAATGATTATTTTTAATTTATACACTCTAATTATAATGACAAAATGTTTAAAATCAAGTATATTGTGGTTTTTTTTTCCAATAGCTCTTGAAGAAAAAAAATACTCTAGTATTTTCTTGCATCAACATATCGTTAGTTACATAATATCTTCAAAATATAGTTTAATCATCCAAAATATTGTGCAATTCATCGACACAATTACAATATCCACCATTCTATTGCTATAGTAAAATCAAGTAACATAGTTTAATACAATTTATATTCTTCTGATAATGCAAATGATGTTATATTTTAAGTAATTATTGAATAATATTTTATTTAATTACAATATAATATTTTAATCAATTACATTTTAATTACAATCTTAATTATATTTTAATTAATTATATTAGATTTTATCTTGATTAATTATTTTAATCAATTAATTATATTTTAATTAATTAATTAGATTTTATTTTTAATTAATTAGATTTTAATTAATTATATTTAATTTAAAATTAAAAAATATTAGTGTTGGTAGGAATCAAAATCATTCCTCCCATACTTAAAGGGTATGAACTATTATCTAAAACTTAGGTACGAAAAAACTATTTAATCAATCATATGAAATAACCAACCATTATCATTCATTCATTTCCCATCTAACCAAAGACATACCTCTTTCAGCAAATCTAGCATTAGGATAACAAGTAAATTTGAAGTGACCCAATTAAAGAAATGAAGAGAACTCACAAGCTAAGAAAGTCCAATTGGCGATGACAAGCCTATATGCATCTTGTTCCAAGCTAACTTCTTCTCTATTAGGTCCAGTCTGAAAGGAAATGCAAATTTCCTCCACCACCAAGGGAGTGCAGTACCATTGAAAACCAGCAATAAACTGCAATACAAAAGAAGCGAAACTGATTCTTGCTGCCGAACTTTCCTAATCCTCTTCACTGTATCATCATCATCTTCTTCTCCGTCTTGCATGTTTAATATCAAGTTTTGAGTTTGAAGAGATCATTGAAAGCTCTGTACCATGCATGGAATCTGTATCTGTTGCATTGTATTTGGACTTGGGAGGCAGCAAGTGAGGAAAACTTGGAACTTGAGAGGTGGGTAAGGGTTGAAAAGTTGTTGGATAGTCAGGAACGGAGGTCCACGAGGCCCAGTAGTGTACTGGGCTTCTAGATTTAAAAATTAAATATTTTTATTTTTAATTAATATATATATAAGAACGAAGTTATTTGGGGATCAGTGATGTACTGAACTCTCCAAAATTTTAAAAGATTAAATATTTAAATCCTCGTATCTTAAATTTCTGACCCCATCACTGTAATAGTTGCTAGATTTTGTCAAGTAAAGTGTTGAATCACCTAATTAGTAACGAACTCATGGAACTATACAGAAAAGAAAACGAAAGATATGACAATCTCTGCGACTAGAAGCCACAACTTTTGCCTCCACTTGTCCCCATTATAGCTCCGCCCCTGACTATCATACGAGTACAATCTATCTATTTATGTTTTAAATTTTTATTTCTATTTTTAAATTTAGTAAAAATTTTGTTTGTTTTTTATTTTTGATATGTTTTTTTCAGTTTTTAAAATTTATAAAAACCACAATAAGTAGTTTTCTGTTTCTTTTTTTATAATCCAATTTACTGCCAACTAAAAGCATATTATTTAATTATTTAATATATTAATTATTAATAAAACTTATAAATAATTTATTTTAATATTAAAATTTTAATTAATTAAAATTAATTGTTAATAAAATTATTAATAGTTTAATTTAATTTTGTGATTGAATTAAATAAATAAATTTAATAATTATTAATGAATATAATTAAATTGAAAATTATTTTAAATAAATAAATTTCAAATAAAAGTTAATTTAATAAATAAAATATATTTAAAATAAACATTAAATTATAAATAAAGCTAGTTCTAAAAGTTATTGATTTTAATATAATAAAATATTTTTATTAATAAACATTATATAAGAGATTAAATAAATTTAATTAAATAAAAATAATTTATCCTTAAGCTTTATCTAATGTGTAATTATCATCAATAATAAAAATATAACTACATTAACATTAATAACTAAACATTTTTTGTTTTTATTTGAAAGAAAGTAGAAACTAAAAATTAAAATTAAAATTAAAATCACAACTAAAAAATATAAGCAAAACAAAGACTCCTAAAATAACTTTTAATTAATTTCAAATTAAACTTGGATCGGACTTTAAACCAAATTTGAATTGGATCGATCCCACCCATTAGCATAGTTCACACTCCATATCCACTAATCTAGGCCGCGAGTTCTTATGTGGGGACCTGTCGAGATTGGGGTGGCGAGAGCAACTTTTTTCACCGACCCAAGACGGAGATAGACACCTGACCTTAAAGGTTATTTAGACAAGAAACGCGTGGTGGGACCCACTGATATCTGACATGGCATGTGGGAAAAGATACCATCTTGCCATTGACGACGCGACGACTATTTCCGCACCGCAGCCGGCGGTTTGATCACCGCCACGCCTTCCTTTCCTCTGCTGGGCGTGAAACAGTTACAAAATTTTTTTCAACATTCTTATAATTTTTAGTTGTTAAGTAATGTGATTTGAGTTATTTCAATTGAAAACCTTAATACTATTTATGGATCATTGTTTATTTTTAAAATTTTATTTATTACACAAATTATTAAATTAAAAAATGTTCATATTAATGTAAATTTTCAGTTTTAGTTTATTTTAAAAGTTTTATATTATGTAAGATTGATATTATTTGAAGTTTGATGCTAATTTAATTGATTTTATATATTCACTAATATACTCCTTCAAGTGAAAGTCCTTTAAGCTTGAAACTTGAACAGACTCACTCTATTTTGGTACCTGTGCAAAATTTAATTGAATTTATATATTCACTAACAAATAATTTATAAGTTACGTTTTTATAAATTATTTAATAAATTAATAATTAGTTAATTTTTGAAAATTTTAGTATGTCGTCATTTTTAATTAATTATTTTCTTTAAAGTGGAAGTAAGTTTTATGGTTTATCGAAACTCGAATCTTCAACATCCTTTTAAATTAAAAGACTCATCGATCTATTGTCTATCGGAGAAAAAAAAAAAGAAATTAGAAGCTTACGAGTTAAGAAACACAATTCACTTAATGAATGAAGGAGATTAGTGGAGGATATGGTTACATATAAAAAGAAATAAAGGACCAAAATAAAATGAAGTACATCCAAAGACCACACCACCTTCCCTCTATTGTCTTTCCAACTCTCGTCTTCTTTTTCTCTGCAACTCTCTCTAATTCATTGATGTGATTCTCCACCATATAATTCTCCAAAAAACAAAAAAAAAAAGAAGAAAGTTAACCCATCAACCTTTACAAAAGAAGGATTAAAGCTCAAGAACACTATGGTCTTCACATCCAGTACTCCAGTCTACCCAAATTGGCAACAGGTAAATTCTTTCTTTCCCCAGTTTCTCTCAAGACAAACAGAAAATGCCAAGTGATCAAAAGCTCATTGATAGTCCTGTCTCTTTTTCTTTTAGTTTAACTATATATTTAATCCTGAATATGGCATCTAGCTACTTGCTTTAGAGTTCAATTTTGCTTTCTTCACTTTTGAAATTTGCAGGATGTCAATCATGTTGGGGCTGAAAAAAGCCATCAACTTCAAACTCAGCCGCCTCCCGGAGATTCCAGTGGGAGCACAGGATCTATCCGGTCCGGTTCAATGTCCGAAAGAGCCAGACTTGCCAAGATTCCACAACCTGAGGCAGCCCTAAAGTGTCCAAGATGTGAATCACCAAACACCAAGTTTTGTTACTTCAACAACTATAGCCTTACACAACCTCGTCACTTTTGCAAGACCTGTAGACGGTACTGGACCAGGGGAGGTGCATTGAGAAACGTACCGGTTGGTGGAGGTTGCCGGAGGAACAAAAGAAGCAAAAGAAGTCGTGGTGGTAGATCGAAATCTCCGGTTAAAAATGGATCTAGCTCAAGCTGTGGAGTTCCTTCTGATGACTGTACCACTGATGTCATAGGGCACCTACCACCTCCTCCACCACATCTGCCATTCTTGCCACCTTTGCATCATCTTGGAGAGTACAATTCCGGCGGAATAGGGTTAAGTTTTGCCGGAATTCACCCTCCAGTGGCAGCAACGACTTGTGGATTTCCTATTGGTAGTACTAGTTCAAGTGGTGGTGTTGGACTTGTTGATCGGTGGAGATTACAAGAAGTAGATCAATTTCCTTTCTTGGAACAGCCATCTGGGTTATATCCATATCAGAGTGAAGAGGTTGAAGCTCGAAATTTCGTTGATCAGTTTAGGTCTAAGCCATGGGAGACTCTTGTTTCAGTGCCATCATCTCTGAAAATGGAAGAAAATGGCGGTCTGCACTTGTCAAGGAATTTTATGGTTATTTCGGGGAATGATCAAGATTGGAGTGGCAATGCATGGACCGATCTTCCAGGGTTCACTTCCTCTTCCATTAGTCATCTACTATGACGATAATGCCTCCAAATTAGTCCCCGATTTAGCTTTGTTTTTCCATAATTGCAATATCCTGTTGTTCGCTTCAAGACATATCAAACCAAAAGGTACGAGTAAAAGAGTTTTAAAGTAAGCTTGAAGTTGAACCAGATGCTGTAGCCATTAGCGGGAGAAGGTTGTCATTAGGAGTTATCGATCAAAGGACTTGCATTATTAGAAGCAGTCAGAAAAAAAAAGGAGGCTTCTAGCCTCCTTATTGGATTGTTGCTCTTTTTATTTTTTATTTTACGTGCATGTAATTTATAAAATAGATTGAATATCTAAAACGAAGAACTAAAGTAATTTATATTTGATCATGTATTGTTTGCTTTTTTCAATCGTTGAATTCTATAATCACTATTATTTTGTATGTGTGTTGGATAAATAACCAGATATATGAAATATTCTATAAATTATCTGATTAAAATAAACTATTTAATGAGTTAATAATTTAAAATTAAATAATAAATTTGACCTAAATATACTATTATTATATCTCTTCTTTGGAGAGCTGAAGCATTCCATATCGAACCTTCAACCTATTGAATTAAAAGACTTTGATTATTTTACTGGTTAGACTAGGACAAAGTTGAAATCCCTTGCATTGGCAAATTCCAAGAACAAAGGACTCTGACTTTTGCTGATTATGATTACCCGCACAAGCAGTAACACTGTGTGAAGAAACTGAGTTCAATCAATGAATCTATTAGCACTTGAAGCCAGACAATCCATTGTTGCAACCTTCAGTTCCTGTAATAACCCATTTGAGCAATTTCGAGTTGTCGTGTTATATCTCTATTAGAGTATCTCATATTGAACCTGGTCGTGTATCTCGTAGGAAATTTAACTTAAAGTTAGTTATTTTTCAGAAGAAAAACCGTTGAATAGATGTAAGTTTGTAATAAGAATTGGAGTAGGGACACCAAAACAGGGTTTTGGAATTATGAGATTGGACATACGTATTTGTTTGATGCGGTCTGAAAGATAAAAAGAAACGATTGACTATACAATTACGGTCCACAATGCTAGACCAAAGGACAAGTACTTGGTCTGCTCTATGTACAAGTTGTGTTGACAATTCTAAGAAGATAAGGAAGCGCCAAAGTTACACTCAAATTCATGCAATGACATCCTTAAATCACTCGAATTGATTTCTTAGCAAAAAAGAAAGAGAGAAAAAACAAACAAACAACGTAAGACAAGGCTTACTCGAGCTCCACTCACAGTCAAAAGTTTCATTGATTTTCGTCCTTTACTTTTCTTAAGCTTCTAGTATTTTATATTAATATATTTAATTTTATAATTATTCATCTATTGATTCATTGAAATAAGTAATACATTAACTAAATTAAATATAAATAATTCTTTATTATTATCATTATAATTATTAATTTTAATATTGTATTAATGAAATCCTTTTATGGTTGTATGTTAACTTAAACATATATCATCATCATCATCATCATCAACACTTAGTTGAAGATTCACTAATACGTATCATTACCTCTATTGAATAAAGAGGTTATTTTCGATAGACTTTCATGTAATGTGTGTCTACACTTTAAGTTAATTAAGGTTCAGTTTATTATCAATTTTTATTTTTACTTTAAAATTCAATAAAAAATAAGTTAGTTGAGTGTCAATCATAAAAACTATATAATACCTTTAAAATACATATATATATATGTGATAATTTTTAAAACTAATTATTTAATTATGGACAATAACAATGAGTTAAAAGTTAAAATATATCTTGATACTTGATAGATAAAAATTACTTAATAAACAGAACTTCTTTCGAAAGATTTAATAAATAGAACTTTATAACTTCCTTACTTATTTTATTATCTATTTTAATAAAATATAATAAATATCATCCATTTTATAAATATTATATGAGATATTAAAATAATTTAACAAACAAATTTATAGAATTAATTTATCTTCAAATTTTGTTTATTATTTCATTAATAATAATTAAACCTTTATTACGTTTATAATAACAATTGAGTATATTGTATTTTATTTTAAAATAAAAATAAAATTTATAACGGAAAAAGAAAAAGAAAAGAACCCATTTGTGATTTGTGTGAGATTTATGATGTCGTCACTCAGACATTCTTGACGGTTTCGAATATTTTTACTTGAATGGAATCTGGGTTTTGGATCTGCTTTTACAATAACCAAGACCGTCTCACCAACAAGGAATAAAGCTATCCCTAGACTGTCAAAAAAGCATCTATCTCACTCTTATCTCTCTTTTCTGAGTGAGCTGGATATGTACATGGTAATTTTTGGTCGGTTTGGCTGTAACGTACTGATCAGATAGTGATCCCAACAGCATTCCAAAAGAAGACAATAGATGAAGATGACAGCACGGAAATCCAAGTAAACATGGCAAACGAATTTACTCAATTCAGACTATTCAAATTAATTAGTATCGATTCAAATAAAATCTCAAAATAATATTATATTTATTCAAATTTGAGCTATTTGATTTGGGATTAATTTGAAATGTCCGAACTCATCTTGAACTTTTGCCAATCTGAATCTAAGTATTGGGTGTGTCTCTTTTGGATGCCCACATGTAAGATGTAATAGTTTAGGCTTGCGTACGTTCTCTTTCTGTTTTCGTGGCAGCTTTGGCTTTTGAGAGGTCGCTGTTCTTATTTCTCTATGCCACACTCTTTCTAGGTGTGTGTGTATGTTTGAGATTCTAATTTGTGGAATTTGATTCCTTAAGTGCTCACGTTCTTCCACTCGCAATCAATCAAGTATTGAGTTAGACTCTTGGTCACTTCTACATGCATTCATGTTTGGGATATTATTATTCCCAACAAAAAAAGTTTGGATTAAATCTTATATGAAATCAACAATTTGATTCAATTTAAACGAATTTAATTAGATCAAAGTTTTTAAAAATCTAATAAATTATAAAAAATTAGATTAAATAAAATCAAAATTAACATATTAAAATATGTTTAATTTTATTTAAGCATAAAAATTTTAGGATTCAATCTCAGGTTTTAAAAGATTTAGTTCATCAGGTTGTAGCTCATGAAAATTTTGCATAATTTGATTTTAATATTTAATTAATTTACTATTGAAAATAAGTCGAGGAGTAGAAACATTTGGAATTTATGGATTTGATTAGGATAATAGAATGAGAATTTGATCACACCATATAGTTTATTTTATCTCCATAAATTATAAGAATATCCATTATATAATTTATGTATTCTTTATTTCTGCCTTTATTTGATAATAAACGTGCATAAAGTTTGATACATATTATACGATCTTATGGTCCATTATGACTTGACAATTCACACCTACGTGCTTTATTTAAGTTCGAAATTAGTATAGCCTCAACTTTAATTTAAAATTAGAAGATTTGTTTAGTATAATATGAACTAATAGTGTTGAAAAAGTGAGATTCCCCTTTGATTATAAAATATTGCATTATTACTATGCTAATAATTCTTGTTAATTTCAATCAAATGGGAAATTTATGAGTAATTATTATTTTTGTGACACGACAAGATTGATTATTAGATTTATGAACCTAATTTATTTGCACTGTACTCCATAAACAAAGTAATGGAATGTTACGTAAATAAGCACTTAAATTTGCTAAAGGAGAGAGATACAGATCGATGGAAACCTACTTTGACCATTATCTCAAAAGGCATCCTTCTTTTCTTCTTCTATTTTGAATAATTGTTAATAGTTCAATTCATTAGCTAGATCTTGAAGTTCTAACAACGTCCAACTAGCCTCTTGAGGATGACTTAATTATGTGGTAAGGGGAACTCTTGATATATAATCTCTTAAATTCTATTTCTTGAGTTTGAGTTTTTTTTTTAAATTATTAAGATTTTATGAAAGATGATAAGATTTAAGTGATTAGAGAACTCCGGAGAGTCTCTTATATTTAGATTTTCAAAATTGAATTTCTTGAACTTCCTAAAATTTCATATAAGCAGACGAGTATATTTTGTTTCAAATTTTTTTATTTTAAATTAATTAATTTTTTAAATAATCTTTTTAAAATGTATAATTTAATAATCATTTTAAACAATACATACTCGAACATTTATTCAGTATGCAGTCAAGGGTTCATTTCATTTAAAAAAGTAATGTCACCATTTGTGATAATTAATTATAAATTAAATTCTTAAGTACTAAATGTTGCCTTTATAAAAGGCTCTGTTTTTGTTTGGATGGGATGTATATATTATGAGTTGGTTACGTAATCAAATGATGATGCTACTAGTTAAGTAAAACATCATCCTTGGACTGTAATTATTAGTCTTTATAAGTCATACAATTGGCCAACAATCTGTGACCCAGGTTTAAACCAATAGAACACCAATTATATGGTATTGAGTTCTTGTCATGAATCTCTTTCATAAAAGGAAGGAAAAGTTTTCTTATCATGTCTGATTAATTTAACTAAGAAAAGCATTGTGGATCATGTCTAAATCTTTGTCCCTAAAAAGCACTGATTGGAAACATTACCTGTAATGTGTTCTAATTATATCAAAGGCCTGTGTTAGAATTCAAGATACCTACATTAATCATTTTCTGGCAATTCTAATTATTTGCTGTGTGGATGCAACTTTCTTAAAGCAATTGTTTCATGTCTCCTTTTGGTCTTAAATTAGATTAACGCACCATAGACATGACAAAAAAGTTGGAAACTCGATCCAGTTAAACATGTTAAAAAGATTGCAACCTAATTTGGTAATGATACAACTCTAAATTAACAAGTCAAGTCTTGTTTGCAACCTAATTCGGTATGATACAATTCAGAAATTAACAAGTCAAGTCTTGTTGATTGGACTTTGGGACGAATTAGACTTAAAAGTTAGTTCAAAACTCGATCAAATAATTCGAATAGCTCGACTCCGTACAACAAAATGACGTTCTTTTGGATGGTTCGAGTGAGTTCAAGCTACATGGCTCTAACTTAATCGAACTTTATATTAGACTTAGGTTGGGACTTGAAAAATCGAAACCTAATTTGTCACTATTTTTAAATCTAACTCAAAGTTAATATATCAAATTTAATTTATATTCAAATTTGAGTTTATTATTTAAATCTAACTAATTTTGAGTTCGAATTTAAATTTTTTAAATATGAGCAATTATATAAAATTGGATTAAGCCAACTCAAAGCCAATAAATTTGATCTTATTTGAGTTCATGATTGTTTATTGTCATTATCTCACTGTACCTTAAAGAGATTATGAGCTCGGGTTTCTTGAACTTCAAGATATTCAAGTGTTAACAAGCGAATGACGTAGCCAAACTGAAGCAAGTGGGCAAATTGCAAGTGGTGGTCCAAACCAACCACAACTTTGACAGGCAAAAAGCACTGATTCCATGTTAAAGAGAAAGGTTTCTGTTTGCTTGATTGAAGCTTCAGGATTGGGAAGCCTGGCATTAAGATAAAAGGTGAAAATGGCAGGAATACTCAAGTTAGCTCGGTGAAACTGAAAGTTCATTTTTTTCACAGTCAGCTCCATTACCGTCTTTTGACTCACTTATTAATAGGACCACTGAAAGTGGTCACGTGTTTAAGTTTCAGGACAATCATAATGATATCATCGTATTGAATTAGTGTTGGGACTACTGGGTTTTAAATTGTGGGCCGTGATTGTAATGACAATTGTAATATTACAACTTTTGATGAGTATAGGTTGAATTTAACTCGAAAACTTGATTTTGACTAAATTTTAAACTGAACAATTTAAATAAGTTTAATTAAATTCGAACAATCCAATGTTAGTCTAAGAATTCAAATGTTCTAAAATTAATTCAATATTATAATATTATTATATGAAATTAGTTTTGTGACTATTGAATTTTAAACTGTGGATCGTATTACATTTGTAATATTATAACTTTCGATATGTCTAATAGAAGGTCAACAATAGATCGACTTGAACTCAACCTCAAGATGAGAAAATTTTGAATATAAGTTTGAATTGAGCAGTAACTTTTTACCTAATTAAATTTAGATGTCTCAAATTTTAATTGATCCGAAAGTCAAAACGATAATTTAATTTGATCATATTTAACAAGATGATGTTAAATGTAATAAAAAATAACGATGTTTTATTTGAATTGGTTAATTTATTGAAATAGTGAGCAGACGTTTGTAGCATATTAAGTATAAGCCGAATTTTACAACCTATCAAGTATATTTGCCGAATTATTTTTTTAATAACTTTTTTTCTAATATTATACCAACTTCTCTTTACTTTATTGTTATTATTACTATTATTACTATTATTATATATCTTTTATCTTCATGTTATATTTTTTTTAAGGTATATTCTTTGGTTATATTTTATTTTATTTATTTATATATTTATTGTAATTTTATTTACATAATAATTTAGCGTGCCAGTTTTACCTATTTACTCTTTAACCTGCATTACTCTTTATTGTCACATCTGTATGCGGGTTTACCAAAAACAGCCTCTATATTATGTAGGGATAAAGCTGCGTACTATCAGACCTCCTCAAATTTCACTTTATTGCGGGAGTTCGAATTAACTGTGATGATGATGATGAAATAAGGTCTAAAGTTCCATCAATTCAAACTTAATATATTGACTTTGAGTTGAAGAAATTGACTGGAGTTAGATCTAAGTCATTTTTTCCATCCTCATCTATTACTGCAATTTATAAAAATTGTGTCAACGTTATTTGTTTTGTTAATATTATTCACAGTTATTCATACTAATCCTTAATAATAACATATTCCGTGATGCACAATTTAAAGCCTTTCATAAAAGCTACGTGGTAACATTCGCTGCCTACCATAGAAGAAGCATAGCACCAGCGCTTCAATCCATCTGCAGTTTTTTGCCTTCCACAGTTTGAGCATTAGCTTGGCAACTTTTTCCTAAGATCTAGTGTTTCTTCTTCAGACGTTAAGGTGAGTTGGAGCTTTGCACAACATGGGTGCAGGTCTTGTGCATCCTTGTCTATACACTGGTTCACAAACCCTAGAACGTCTCTTACACGAGCGTTACAGATTCTTTCACCCATCTGCGGAGCTTTCTCGTGGAACTTGAAGGTACATCCTTTCACGAGGGGGTGTCTAGTGGTTTGATCAGGATTTTGCACCTTCGTCGTGAAGATGGTAGTCGCAGTTTTTGTGCTCACACTCGTAGCAGGGGCCAAACCCATGCTCCTTGCACCCATTACACTGATAGGGCTCTTGAGGATGGTTCCGACAAATAACAATGTAATTTATACATATGTGCGTACCGTGCTATGAAGAGCCTCCATACATAGAAGAAAAGCATTTGATCGGCCTACCAAAGCACAATTTAAAACCATGATGATAATGTATTGTTTGTCATACTTGGATTCTCATTTGCTGTCCGATTCTAGTAAAAGTCAATCTTAAATCATCCTATTTTAAATGTGTTAATTTAATTCTTATGTGTGTGATATTATTATGATTGCGAATTAAGACTTCGTACAACACTGATGATATAAAGAAGGTTCAATGTGTGATTGCAACTTAATAATTTACAAAAAAAAAGTCCAAATCTGTAATGTACCTATTATTATTATTATTATTAATTTTGATGATATAAAGAAGGTTCAATGTTTGATTGCAACTTAATAATTTACAAAAAAAATCCAAATCTGTACCTATTATTATTATTATTATTATAAATGTTGTATCTATTATTATTATTATTATTTTATTATACAAAATTAATTATCTTATTATTATTATTGTTGTTGTTGTTGTTATTGCAAGGGGTGTGTTAAGTTTCGTATGTAATTCAGAAGGTTATTTTTGACATTTTTCAGTTCTTGTACCTCAGTTTTGGAAGAAACAAACACTACAAGAAAAATGTAGATTAGCGACGGAAAACTAGCAACGGAAAAATTTTCGTCGGCAATTAGCGACGGAAATATGCTTTCCGTCGCTAAAATTGAGTGATTTAGTGACGGTACTAATATTCGTCGCTAAATTTGGAAGGAATTTGTCCCGAAAAAATTTGCAACGGAAATTAGCGACGGAACAATATAGCCGTCGGTAATAAATTACCAACAAAAAATATACCGTTGGAAATTAACGACGGAAAACATATTTTCGTCGCTAAAATTGAGTAATTTAGCGACGGTAATTATACTCGTCGCTAAATTTGGAGGGAATTCGTCGCGGCAAAAT
>JANSVB020000067.1:253026-268453 GCA_025504935.2 Erythroxylum haughtii
TATTGAAATACTTAACAAATAAACATAAATCTATAAATTTCATTAAAAATTAAAACATAATTTAATATATAATAATAATAATAATTCATAAAAATTAATGATGATTGAATATTAATTAATATAAAATTAGATAACTATTATAAATTAAATAATTATAAGTTATTTACACATATTGGAGTATGAAAGTTTTTAAAGATTGTTTTATAATTTAAATCAGATTCATAAACTAATTTTTAAAAATCAATGTTTTAAAATTTACAAACTTAATTTATCGAGTGAAATGACCTATGTCAATCTCTAATGTCCAATTAGAGTTAGGACTCATAATCTCGAAGCCCATCTGGAAAATGATATTGTTCTCAATCTCCAATATCAGCCCAATCAGAGTACACTCCACAGAGTTGGGAACTGGGAAGTTCCTGTTTTTGCATGAATCCATCGTTGGAGTTACTGTCTAGAATGAACAAGAAATTTGGAGCTGGGAGGCAGCCCACTGGCACTCCTTCACTGGCGTGGTCGTGTGTAGTTGTGATCGTCTCTCTTCTCACTGGCGCTTCCATTGTTCACAACATCTATAAGCCTAATCTCGTAACTCTCTCTCTTTCTCTCTTGCTTTCAGTGCTTTTTCGTTGATCATTGCTCTCCTTGTTGAGTGATGGTAAGTGTTCGATGAAATGCCTAGCTGACTAGTTTGTGTTAATTACTGCAGACTTTGCCTCATGTAGAAAGTGTCAATGCGGAGAAGAAGATACCTGCCGAAAAAGAATGAACTCTTCTTATATAGACAAAATCGTTTGTGCGTGTTACTCTGAGGAATGGTGCTCTGTGTTCTATTGCTCTTTCTATGGATTTTAGTTAAATAACCACAAACTGATTTTGAAACTTGAAAGTGTATAACAAAATTGTTAATTTTTTGGTTCAGAAATTTAATACTTTCTACCTTCCGTTAGTTATTTGGAAGATTCTGCAGCTTGTAAGACTGCAAATGGAACTGAACCAGTTGAGCAACATGAGTGGCCTATTTGTTTGAGTGATTCTGTTGAAAGATTGGTTAAGTAGTCTGATTAAGTGTAATTTTACTATCAAATTGACACTGAACTCAGTTTTTACTCATCCAATTGTTGTTCTTGATATTGGTTTATGCTTAGGTACTGTTCTTGATGCATTGGATCCATTTTAGAGTTAGCGAGTACATTAGAAAGGGAGATATTTGAAGAAAGAAACTCTTGTATAATGGTCCTTCATGATCTTAGAAACACTTGTTCTCAGTTGGATGATCTGATTTGTAGATTCCCAAGAACATAACAGTTTAAAACTCCATTGTTTGAATGGTTCCTTGTCACAAATTTGTAACAGTCTGATTTGCTGTGCTTTGTTCTTATGATTATGGTTTTCTTTTTGGCAAACTTGCATTTCATTCTGTTCTGTAGATTGTCTGTGACTTCGTTATGCGAGAGCTTGAAACTCGAAGGCTGAGGGAAGGATCAGAAGTACATGGGCAGGTCAAATCGTTACATGTAGTGGATTTGAACTACAATTCTTATCACCATACCCTCACTGTAAATTTACAGTAGGCAAGTGATTTTCTCTATGAACTTGGGAATAAAAATGTGCCAGGCCGGACCTGTGCTATAGCCCAGGTTGTTTTCCAGTTACCGGCCCGGCAAGAAGTCTGATTGGGTTTGACTGTTCAGTCCATGTTCGATTTGAATAGTTAGGTTTGGGCTACACGTTATTTTATTAAATCACCAATGTTTTGATATTTGATATAAGCTTTTTGTTTTTGAGGTGTGGTTGATACTCAAAATGATTCCTGTCCGATTCATCAACTTTAACTTTTGCCTGTTGATTCAAGCTAACCAGGGACCTCATATAGAGTAGGATTAACTCTGAATGAAACCTGGAATTGCTTAAACCAGATAATTGGAGGCGATTTGGCCATTGCAGAGATGCAATGCCTATTTCGCCTCTTTGAGTGCTCCCTAGGGGTTGTTTAACCATGGAGACTTGTACTAATGGTAAAGGGATAAATATATTATCATTTCTTATTTGGGTATAAACCTTTTAATTTAGTCTTTGAACTTTGTTATTCACTCTATAGTAGGCTGAAATGTATTTCGAACCTCAACATTTACAACAACATATAGAATAGACCTTGATATTTTAAACCATTTAAATTAAACCTCACTATTTTTAAAATATTTAAAACAAATTTTAAGCTGATGAAAATTTATCGTAGTTAATTATCCATCAGTTAAACGTCACGTTATTACTGACATGATATTATTTTTATTTATAAATAACAAAGGGTCTTACTATTACATAATAATTAGGAATTACTTTTAAAATATATAAATATAGACTCTTATTATGTGACAAATGAGACTATTGTCTGAAATGTATTAAAATATGTAAATATGATCTTCATTGTTATGTGATAAGTAAGATCCATTGGTTGAAATGTATAAACAGTAGGTTCCATTGTTATGTGATTATGAGATTCACTTTTAATTAATTTAAAATTTAATTATATGACAATGAATTCACTTTTATCTTAAAATATAAAAATAATATCATGTTAGTATTGACACAATATTTAACTAATAGAGAGTTAATACTGTCAAAAATTCCGTTAATATAGGATTTGTTTTAAACATTTTAAAAACGTTAGGGTTTAATTTAAATACTTATTTTAGGATTCAAGTTGTGATAGATGAAGTTAACGAGGCGCTTTTAGCCTTCTATATTATAGTTTTCATTAATGTTCTCAACAGAAATTGGGCAAAGTCTTCAGAAGCATAGAGCTAGTTATTAATCAATTCGGAGTAGTTGGTGAAGTTAACGAGGCACTTTTAGCCCTCTATATTATAGTTTTCATTAATGTTCTTAACAGAAATTGGGCAAAGTCTTCATAAGCATAGAGCCAATTATTAATCAATTCGGAGTAGTTGGTGCTCTGATTTCGGTTGGAAGATGCGGCTTCAAATCAATAAAAACTTAGAATTATATATTATCATATTCAAAGTCTTTGATATTTCACATTGTTATCATGTCAAATGAAGATATCCAATAACCAAAATAAATAATAATTTTTAAAGTACAAAAATAAAATAATTATATCAAACTAAAAGATAATTTGGTATAATTGACCTAAATTAATATGCAAAACAAATATACGAAGAATCATATTTTATAATGAAAAAACTTGATTAGGTTTGAATCGTTGGATTAATACTTCTTCGATTATTCTAAAATATGATCATTATCATATTTTTAATTCAAAATTTTGATTGATCTTAAATTATGTAAACGATTATTCTTATATTATTTTTAAATAAAGTTATTTTATTAATTTTTATTAATTTTGAATTAATTTTTAAAAGATAAATTTTGGGTTGATTTATTAAATGTGAATTCTACTCAAAGTTCAATTAACTCATATATGATTTTTTGAATTAGAATCGAATTGGAATTGCACAACTTATGAAAAGGGCATTGTACAACCTATTATTATAATACGATGAAGAGGGGATGGGGACTTCGAGTTCGGTTGTGGCATTGATAATTTGCCAACGAATGGCCGTCAGGCTTGAATGTGTAACCTACGAGTTGTCCAACTGTGAAGCATCAAATTTCAATACTGAACCGGACAAAAAGTGTAAGGTCATCAATACGGCAAAATTATATTAACTATTGTGCGTAATTAATAACATATTTAGTACGTATTTTAAAAATAATAATACATAAATTCTAATAAATTTAAATATGTATTACATGAAAATTTTAATAATAATTGAAATTAGTAGTCAATAATTAATTATATATATTACAAAAGTAATTAATGTCCTTTTTATATCATTCAAAATTGAATTTAGGTATTAAAGACTTTTAATTTTAAAATTTAAAGTATATAATTTTATTGATTATTGTGTCCAATTAATAATTTATTTAATATGTATTTAATAAATAATAATTATGAATTCTTTTTATATTAAAAGTCATTACATAAGTAATTATTATTTTCGTCAAATAATTTATTCTAAATAAGTAATTAAGGAATTGTTATATATTTATGTGTGTGTGTAAAAAAAAACAGGTATTTGATTTTTTTTTTCGAATGGAAGGTATTTGACTTATCTTTTATGTGATTCGGGTAAAGATTAATTAAATTTGTGGGTCCAAAATGTATCAAACCGTTAAGCTTGAAACAGAGCACATCATAGGGATGGGTGGTGTGTGTTGGTTCATCAATACACAGAAGGTAGCTGTCCTACCGCCCAACTAACAACACGCCTTTATTATATTTCATGGCCCAAAGCTCGGTGTTTATTTAGATCTCTCCGCCGTCTCTCTTTGTTCTGCATCACTCAAATTCTGTGGATCTCTTAGCACCATCTAAACTAACTCTTTGCGGTTTGTTTGTTTTTCGCCATTGGTTTTGATCTCCGGGAGAAAAATGAAGGTGACTGTGGTTTCACGCAGTGGTAGAGAGCTCATTAAAGGAGGCCTTGAGCTCCATGATTCGGTAAGGTCGCTCTCCATGTTGATTTGTTCTATATATTAGTGTTTGGCTGCCGAGAAAATGGAGTATTGGGAAAAGTGTTGTTGATTTTTGTCTTGTAAGCTCTAGAATTGAAGAAGAATACGAGGGAATTAAGTTCTTTATCTCTGTTTTAGTTACTTGAATAAGTTTTAAGTGCTTAGTTTGCATGTTAAAGGGGAAAAAAGAGCATGTGTGTTGATTTTAGTCTTTTAACTCAAGAGTTGCATGTTAAAGCTTTTTAGCTTTCGATTGACATTTTTTGTGTCTTGTTGCTGTTCTGTAGGCTACCGTGGCTGATCTACAGGAGGCAATTCATCGTCGGAGTATGTTCACTTTTTGTTTCTGTCTTAACTGATCTTGGCCTTTATGTGGACTTAAGTCTAAATTGGAAAGATACTGTAATGAATTAGCATTTCAGTCTCTGTAAATCAGTTGTGATAAGATACACACACACATACCTCTGCTTTTGTTGCGACCATTTTATGATTATGAGGCATGGAACAATCTGAATATTGACTCAAATTTCATTATCTCTTACTTGTGCTGGTATTTCCTGATATGGTTACTCAATTTTTGTAAATAGAATTGTAGTTGCTTTCCTGTGATTCACTATACTAACTGTATGTTTACCAAGTTTTCCATTTAATGTTTGAGTAACCAATGTATTTGTATGGAGCATGAGATGAGATTTTAATGGGTTCAGCAACCTGACTTGGATAACACTTATACAGCCAAAAAGTTCTACCCTTCAAGACAGCGACTAACCCTTCCAATTCTGCCTGCATCAAAGGAGAGACCTGTTGTCCTCAACTACAAGAAGAGTCTGAAGGATTATAGTGATGGGAATTCAGGCAACTTAACTATAGTCTTTAAGGATCTGGGTCCACAAGTTTCCTACCAGATACTATTCTTTTGCGAGTATTTGGGTCCTTTAGTTCTTTATCCAGTCTTTTACTACTTCCCAGTCTACAAGTACTTTGGCTACAAAGAGGAACGGGTCATCCATCCTGTTCAGACTTATGCTTTGTACTACTGGTGCTTCCATTACTTCAAGCGTATCATGGAGACATTTTTTGTGCATCGGTTCAGTCATGCAACTTCACCTCTTGCCAATGTGTTTCGGAACTGTGCCTATTATTGGACTTTCGGTTGCTATATTGCTTACTATGTCAACCATCCTCTTTACACCCCAGTCAGTGACCTTCTGATGAAGATTGGTTTTGGCTTTGGTTTACTTTGCCAAGTTTCAAACTTATATTGCCATTTAATCCTGAAGAATCTTCGCAGTCCGGATGGAAGTGGAGGCTATCAAATCCCTCGTGGATTTCTTTTCAATATTGTGACATGTGCAAATTACACCACAGAGATTTATCAGTGGCTTGGTTTTAATATCGCAACACAGACAGTTGCAGGTTACGTCTTCCTCGTGGTTGCAACTGGCATTATGACCAATTGGGCCCTTGCTAAACACCGACGCCTGAAGAAAGTAAGTCCATATACTCTACATTTGCCTAGTATTTTTAGAAATTTAGAAATAATGGATTGTAGTTCTTGAAGTTCATTCTCATTTATGCTGAACTTTATCTTGGTCTATAACAATTTTCTTTGGTAACCTATATTGCAATGAAAGATCATTGCTTTCTATATGATTCAGATTTGCATCGTGACATTAGATGATTCGTAATGAACATATTCGATGCTACCCTGTGTGTAAAACCACCTGTAAATGCATGCACGTATAGATGCAAATTATGCATACTGTGCATTGCTTACCGATTATATCCGGGATGGATTGAGATACCTGTTCATATCATTAGGTTTGGACATATTCATTGAGGAAAAATTTTCACTCATCTATGTTTGTTTATTTTGCCATCCCATATGAATCATAATGTCCCCATAGTTATGTGCATTGTTTCATACTCCTTTTCACATTCCTTAAATGTTTTGGCTCTTCTTTTGGTCATTCCGGACAAAAAATCCCCATATGCTTTATTGTACGTTTCCATTTACGCTCTTTTTTTCCAGTTACCCACTAATCTACTTCTTCTGTTTCTTCTCTGCAGCTATTTGATGGAAAGGACGGAAGACCAAAATATCCACGTCGATGGGTTATACTGCCTCCATTCCTGTAGATTTCCTATTGTCTTCTGATATTTATCAACTCGGTGAACTCTAGATTGTGGTCTGTTGCTCTGACGTAAAGTGGAGGTCATACTTGCATCCATTTGCCCGATCTTAATCCTTCATTCAGGCACCTTAAATTATCGAAATCTTGTAGATGCTGATGACCTTATAAAAAACAATTTCGACTTAACTTTTCAGTTCTTAAATTACTCAGGGAACTCTTTTGGTTTCTTGTTTGATTTACTAATTTGTCAAATTTGAGTCTCCTTTCTGACCTTTGGTATTTTGTTGGGTTCATTACCTCTTGGACTAACTGAACCTACATTTGATATTTGAAAAGCTCAGTTTTAACTCTAGTACCTGTTGATTATCTGCAATCTACTGTAGAAGCTTTTGGAGTTACAAATGGCTCTAATCATTGGAAATTACAGTAAATATCTTCACTTTCTCATAAATTTATTTTTCAAAGAATTAACTTTACTTTCCTGCCAGCCAAACGGGGCCTTCCAGTTACTTGTTTTAGGTGAGATGAGTGAAAAACTTACCACCGCTAATTAGTAATTATACCACAACTAATGAGTCAAATATGTAGGGTTTACGATAGGATGTCCCAGGTCGAACAAGGGACTACCCAAAGATCATCATTTTGTCAAAAATGACATTATCTTAAAGTTTTAACAGAATCGATTCAAGTTAGACTTGGCTAGCTCTCTCAAACCTGAATCTAAGTCTGGTCGAAACGATTTGGACCATTTCAACTGTCTAAGTCAAATTCAAATTCAATTTTTATCTATTTAATTAGATCAGATTAGTCATCAAAACGGCTCCTGCCGGTTTGCCATCCTTAATTAGGTGATGTTATACATATAATGACTTCCTCTAAGTGGGCATTCCAAGCTTTCTGTTTTTTTTTTTCTCCCCAAGTTCAATTCTTATTTATTAAATAAAAATATTATTTTTAAATTTAATGATTGCATCGTTATTCCAAACACTTCATGATCGTCAAAATGAGTGGGCAAGCACATTGCATTTGCATCTCCAACTTGATAGGTGACTTTTTGAGCCTTAAAAGGTATTCCTTCTCTTTCAGAATCCTACGAACATGAATCTCATGATTTAGTTACCGAAATAGATTTTTTAAGACCAAATATATTGAATTTCTTTTGTAAATTTCGCAACTTATATTTACAAAAGATATTTATGATCAAATCTAACTTGTCTCAGTTAATTCAATATTTACAAAAGATATTTATGATCAAATCTAACTCGTCTTACTTAATTCAAAATTAGCAATATAGATACAAATTAACTAAATTTCAAATTACTGCAAATTTCAAGTTGGTTTGAAGCTTGAATGGAGTCTAAATTTTTACAGGTTTAGATTAAAGAAATCTGAACTTAACATAATCTAATATCATCCCTAATTATTTCAAGTACATATTATAATTAACAAATTTAAAAAGTATTAAATAAGAATTTATTAGATACACAATAATTTATAAATTAAAGTATCTTCGGATAAATTATTAGAAGTAATAATTAATAAATTGTGTAACATTAGTAAGATATTTTTTTATTGCATATCATAAATTATTATTTATTCAGACATAAAATTGCATAGTTAGAGAAATTAAAAAAAACCTAAAATAGTGAAAGAAAAAAGAGGGAAAATAGTGGAAAAGCGAAAGGAGCTGGATCCAGCAAACACAAATAGGCAATGACGCGTTCTTCTCTGCAACTTGCACCCACAAAGTATTATAATTAATTACACAAAATCAGGAATAATAATAAATAAAGTCAAGAAAATAAAATAGGAAATAATTTTTTATTTTTAAAAATTAATCTAACGGCCCACATTCCTCCCCGCGCTTCCTTATAAATATACCTCTCAAACTTCCTTTTAAAAAAATCAATCTCTCTACGCCCGTCGCTCTCTCTCTCTCTCTCGCTCTCGGTAAGTTTCGCTTTCGTGTTTTCGCTCGTTATTGTTCTCTCTTCTCTATTGGTTTCTCGTTCTTCATTTTCGATTCGTGTTCTGGGATCTTGTAGATGATTTGTTACGTTTAGACGACTCCTCTATTCTCTTGCGATAGAGACGAGATTTAGCGTAACAGAATCCGAGATTCTTTTTATCATCTGATTTTATTTCATTTCTTCTGTTTTGCGATTTTCGTTGACGTACTTGTGAGGCATTGGAGAATCTTATGTTCGATTTATTTATTTTAATTAGAGGTAGAAGATATTCTGAGTAGATCTTCATTTCGAAGATTCTTTTGTACTTGCGAACGGTTATGATGATTGGAATGAGGTTCTTGCAAGAATGCGATTAGATTGTGTTAATGAGAATCCGAGAATCTCAGTTATGTTTTTGTACTCTTTTGGCTTTGGCGATTCAAAACAGCTGTATCTTACCTGTTTGGATGATCATATTTTGTATCAAAAGAGCACTAGAAGTTGTGACTATGTTTAGGTTTTGAGTGATTGAGTTTTCCTTACAGATGTTTTAGGCATCTTGGAGTTCCTTTGTTCAATATATTGCTTTTAAGTTTTAACAAGAAAAGGTGATATATTGGGCGTATCTTAATTGCTAAGATTTTTTTTTTGTACTTTAAACATTATGATGATGTTTGGGATGAGATTTTTCCAAAATTGTGATTAGATTGTGGAAATTTATCCAGAGATATAAAAGTGACTATAAATCATAGAACCTCAGTTATGTTTTTGTACTCGTTTGGATTCAAAATTTGATGCATTATAACCTGTTTGGGTGGTAACAATTTTAATCTAAAGAGCATAAAAATTGTAAGCGCATTTAGGTTTGGAATGGACGAGTTTTCTTGGTTGCTAATGCACATGTCAGGCTACTGTGCAGCCTTTATTTCTGTACTTTTTTCTTTTGTCTTTGGCAAGTGTGAAGCAATACATGTGTACTGTGTGATACACTTTTAATTTGAAAACGCCTGTTTTCCTTTTCCTGGAACGATGTTCGAAAAGACATTTTTACTTGTGTTTTTCTATCCTCTTTATCTTTTATGATGTATCATAGTGCTATTTATCTTTTATGTTGTCGTTCTACGAAGTGAGCTTGGCTAAAGAAAATGAGAAGTAGTGATGATTGTAAGTTAGCCACGTTTTTTATTAATTATTATTTGTTATAGGCAGTAGAAAATGGCAGAAGCTGACGACATCCAACCTCTTGTCTGCGACAATGGAACAGGAATGGTCAAGGTAAGTCTTTCTTAAATGTTGTTATACGAAATGAGATTATAAAACATTTTATCCTTTACTTTCGACAGAAGGTGATGTTATAAATTGGTCAATAAAGCAATCGAGCCGTTTCAGAATTATGTCCTTGCTTGATCTCTGACAAGTTCATCGTGCCTAAGATTTAAAAATCTTACAGACATTATGTTCCAAACAGGCCTTTTGCTTTTTAGTTCCATTAATCAAATTTTGTATTCTTAACATTAGGATTAACAAACACACACACACACACACACACACATATAAATGTATGTATGGAAAATTAAAGTCTATGTTTTGCTCTTAGGCTGGATTTGCTGGAGATGATGCTCCAAGGGCTGTCTTTCCCAGCATTGTTGGTCGTCCTCGTCACACGGGTGTGATGGTTGGTATGGGCCAAAAGGATGCTTATGTTGGTGACGAGGCTCAGTCCAAGAGAGGTATTTTAACTCTGAAATATCCAATTGAGCATGGTATTGTGAGTAACTGGGATGACATGGAAAAGATATGGCATCACACGTTCTACAATGAGCTTCGAGTTGCCCCAGAAGAGCATCCAGTATTACTTACGGAGGCTCCTCTCAACCCGAAAGCCAATCGTGAGAAGATGACCCAAATTATGTTCGAGACTTTCAACACCCCTGCTATGTATGTTGCCATTCAGGCTGTTCTTTCCTTGTATGCCAGCGGGCGTACAACTGGTAAGTCATTCTGCATTTCATTTTAGTTAAGAACTGAAATGTATATATGGTGAGAACATTCTGAATTCTTTGTGCAGGTATTGTTTTGGATTCTGGTGATGGTGTCAGTCATACAGTTCCCATATACGAAGGGTATGCCCTTCCACATGCCATTCTTCGACTTGACCTGGCAGGCCGTGACCTCACCGATCACTTGATGAAGATCCTCACTGAACGTGGATATTCCTTCACCACCACGGCCGAGCGGGAAATCGTGAGAGACATGAAGGAAAAGCTGTCTTACATCGCTCTTGACTACGAGCAGGAGATGGAGACCTCTAAAACGAGCTCTTCAGTCGAGAAGAGCTACGAATTGCCTGATGGACAGGTAATCACCATTGGTGCCGAACGTTTCCGTTGCCCGGAAGTCCTATTCCAACCGTCCATGATCGGAATGGAAGCTGCAGGGATCCATGAGACCACATACAATTCCATCATGAAGTGTGATGTTGACATCAGGAAAGACTTGTACGGTAATATTGTTCTAAGCGGTGGCTCTACTATGTTCCCAGGAATTGCAGATAGAATGAGCAAGGAGATATCTGCATTAGCACCAAGCAGCATGAAAATTAAGGTTGTTGCTCCACCAGAGAGAAAGTACAGCGTTTGGATCGGTGGCTCTATCTTGGCATCCCTTAGCACCTTCCAACAGGTTTGTTATGCATACATAAAAATGCATGTGAATGTGAAACTGCTTTCTAAAAATTGGAATTACTCTTTGAATTCAATTCTAATTGAAAAATTTTTAAGAAACAAAACATGTTTGTCAAAAGGCCAAATCTTAAAATATGAACATTTTAAATTATTTTAAAATTTATTTAATTAATATTTAAGTATCAAGTACATAGTGTTCATTGATGTTTTATATTCTTAAGCTTTTAAAGATTGATTTTTATTACTTTTTATGGAAAGAAGTTCTATTATTTTTAGATCACTTTTTAAAATTATGTAAAATAATATTTATTTATTAAGATGTTTAATTAATGTTTTAAAAACAACAAAAATAAATTGCTTATTTGACTTTTATTTAATAAAATTAAAGTTTTACTCTTTAAAATCTTTTTTCACTTAAAACTTTTAACTTCTAATACAATTATAGCTAAAACAAATCCTAAATTTTCAAATATTGTATTTTTAATAATTGTTTTTAGGAAAAATAAATTATTTAACTATGTCATAATTCAATTTCAAATTTTATCGCATTGATTTAATGCTTTTAATTTGTTAAGAAGGGAGAGATGTTCAAATAGAAGTGCAAATATGAACATTTTCAATTATTTAAAATTTCATTTAATTAATATTTAAGTTATAAATTGGTAATGTTTATCAACATTTTATACGACTAATTTTAAAAATTAAGTTATCTATGAATTTTTATATAATGTTTTTTCTTTTTATATCTAATTTTTACTGTGTTTAAATCATTTTTAAAAATTATGTAAAATAACAGTTATTTATTAAAATGTTTAATTATCATTTTTTAAACAATTATAAATTCTTAAAATACTTTGTTAAACAAATATTAATTTCCAAAATATTTCTTTAATAATTGCTTTTCGAAACAAATTAAGTTATAAGATCTTTATTAATAGTTTATATTAGTTATCAAATAATCTGATTTTGTTTGTCATAAGAAATTAACCAAAAGTCAAACAAATCATACACACTTTTTTACCAAAATTTGAAAGATAAACTAACCATGCATACTTTCTTATATCCAAATATTTTCTGGGTGCAGATGTGGATTGCCAAAGCAGAATATGACGAGTCTGGACCATCAATTGTGCACCGGAAATGCTTCTAAGACATCAACAAAAGGATTTTTCCAAAAGAAAACAAGTGTTCCAGCTTTCCACTTTTATCATTTTAGCTTTATTATTCTTTTTTTTTTTTTGTTTTGATTGATGACTTTGAGAAGGCGAGCATTTTGTTGCCAATTTGGTCCGATTCTTTCATTTTTGTTATTCTGAGAAAAGTGTTTCTCCCACCTACAAAATCTGTTCATAGTTAACATGCTTTTATTTTTAAACCTTAAAAAACTGATGCCGAAAAGAAAATGAACTAATCATATCTGGAAGCGAAGATTCTCTGTTTAATTTTATTATTACAAAATTTAAAGAAATTACTATATATTTGTTTTGAAATTAAAGTATACTAGTTTATTGAAAAAATATTTAACATAATTTTCAATTTTATAATTTTTTGAAGATATTCTCACTGAAAATAAATTCTGAATTTAATTTTTGATTTGTAAAAAATTGACATATTGTATAGTCAATTTGTACTAAAGATCATATCAAATTTACATATTCTATTTTAATTTTTTAATCTTAAAATAATTTTAAAGCTAAATTTTGTTTTTTATAATTTGATTTATCATCCTTTAAATATATATTGGTTGATTATTTAATATTACTTACTAATAAGATCTATAATTAATATTATTTTTTTACTTTTATAATTATTCTAAATTTTATTTTTACTTTTATAATTATTCTAAATTTTATTTTACTTCAAAAAAATTTAATTAATTAATTTTTTATTTATATTAACATATAAACATTATTTATAAATAAAATTTTACTTGGTTTATTTTAATAAAAAGTAAAAAAAAAATTTACTTTATTAATAAATATTCTATAGAAAATTAAAATAAATTTTTATCTCATTAATTCTTAAATTTAATTTATCTTTAACTTATATATATTTAAATATATTCAGTAATAAAAATTTTATTACATTAACAATTTTATATTTTATTAAAAACTGACTAAAAATAAAAGTGAAATCAAACAATCACTTCAATCATAAAATCAAGAACTTGAAAACAAAATTTTTTGTGATTTTTATAAATTTTAAAAAACTCAAAAACAAAAATAAAAACCCCAAAATTGAATCTAAATAAAAAATTTTCACTGAATTTTGAAAATAAAGATAATAAATAAAACCAAAATCGGTGAATTTTTCCGTTTCAGAAAAATGCTAATGAATGGTTTATTATTACCCTTGTTACACATCGCCACAGTTAGTACAAACCTGATATTCAAGTTTCCCATATATCATCAACCTTAGTTGCACCACTATTAGCACTTCAAGTCTTCACCACGCGAATGAATCATTACCCTGTTTTTACAAGATGAAGATGCTTCAACGCATTGAAATTGAGGATAAAGAAAAGTGAAGCTTCAATGGCATCAGAAGTTCACTAAATGTTCATGCATATTTCTTAGTTTCACCGGACAACTAAGTTGCGTTTGTATATGTAAAAGATCAAACACTCTTCTTTTGTCCAATTTACGCCACTCCCTAGGAATCAATTTTCAGCCTGATTAATGCTGGTTAATTTTAGGGCAGTATTAGTAAGAATTATATGTTAAGGAAGTAAAGCATGACAGAATTAACAATACTTTTTCATCAAACGGGTCTTAACAAAGGGAAAAGAACTAAAAGAGATGATTCAAGAACACACTCTTTTTCACTAACCATGGAAACATAATAAAATGGAATGTACAAGACCAATGAAGAAGAATATTCAACCATCAATACTCAATTGGAAACTTCAGAATCGAAATCCTATTTCTATACTCTTCTCAATTCAGTTGCACGTTCGATCTGAATCTTTTATTTCGCAACATAACAGAATCTTATCTTTGCACTAATATTACAAAGCTGAAAATATAAGATACAGTAAATGAAAAGGAATTAGTTGAAGATTTGCAGGGAAGGCAACTTACAGAGAAATACATTCTCTGATGGATCCAGTATGAGCGGACATGAAACTTGCAACAACAAACCGATCGCAATTTCGATTCAGTTTCGCGGTAGAACACGCTCCGATGAAGTAGAAAACGGTTAGAAAATAGTTTTTCCGTTTCTCAGCAACCAAACACCACAATTCCGGATCTTCAAGAACAGTTGGAGCCTCAAACATACCTGAAAAAGTAACCAAACAGAAGTGAAATGGACGAGAAAGAGGAGAGTAGGAAGCGAAAACAAGAGTTTGAAAAAGAGAGAATACGCTTCGTTGTGTCTTCTTTCGACTTCGAAGAGAACTAGAGAGTATGAAGGAAGCTAGTACGAGACGAGCAGCGACTCAGAGTTCCTCAACTTCAAAATCGAACCGCAGAACACTTTCTGATGAAACTCACCTTATCAAGAACATATCATAAACGGTGAGAGAATACCTTTTCACTTTCTCAGCAACCAAACACCACAATTTTGAGTTTAACTTATTCAACGAATGCGGATCTTCGAGAACATCTGGAACCTCAGACGTGCCTGAAAAGGTACAAACAGAAGTTAAATCAACGAGAAAAAGAAGAGTAAGAAGCGAAAATAAGAATCTGAATAGGAGAGAATACTCTTGGTTGTGACTTCTCGAGACTTCGAAGAGACGCACACAGAGCTTCGTGATGGTCAAATTCAAAATCTAATATATATATATGCCCGCCAAAACAAACCTAAGCGTTGCAACAAATGACGGAAATCCATATTAAGAACGAATCTACTTATTACTTAAAACACAATCCCTACTCTTCATGTTCTTCCATAAAATTCAATCCTTACTCTTTCATTTCCCTCTATAAATTTTCATTGATTCATAAAGCATTTAATACTTCTGAATTCATTAAATACTTTTGCTTACAAAATGTCAAAACTTTTAAGAGACAACACCATTAAATACTCTATAGAATGTCAAAGCTTTTAAAAAACAATAGCATTTAATGCTTTTGAAATAATAGTTTCCATGAAGCTTTTAATGCTTCTCGAAAAT
>JANSVB020000067.1:279746-291193 GCA_025504935.2 Erythroxylum haughtii
ACATAACTAATGAGAATTCATCAATGTTGTGGCATAAGCGATTAGGTCACATCTCTAAACAGAGAATACAAAGACTTATGTCTCAAGGAATTCTCAATTCTCTTGATTTATCATATCTTGAGATCTGCATAGAACGTGTAAAGGGAAAACAAATAAACATAAGGAAAACAGGAGTAATGAACTATTGGAACTTATTCATACAGATATATGTGGTCCGTTCCCTATAACTTTATGGAATGGACAACAATATTAGTTTCATAGACGATCACTCTTGCTATGGTTATTTATACTTAATTCAAGAGAAGTCACAGTCCTTAGATGTGTTCAAGAATTTCAAAGTTGAAATTGAAAATCAACTAAGCAAGAAAATAAAGGTTGTCATATCTGACTGTGGTGGTGAATACTATAATAGATATGATGGATCACGTGAACAACTTCAAGGACCCTTCGCCAAATATTTGACTGAGTGTGGTATAGTTGCTTAGTACACCATGCATAGGACTCCTAGTCAAAATGATGTAGCTGAAAGACGAAACTGAACTCTTAAGGACATTGTGAGAAGTATGATTAGTCATTCTTCTTTATTAGAATCACTTTGGGGTGAAGCACTTAAAACTGCAATTTATGTCCTAAACTGAGTTCCTAGCAAAGTAGTAGCTAAAACCCCATATGAGCTGTGGATAGGTAAGAAGTCTAGTTTTAGACATCTGCATTTCTGGGGTTGTCCAGCTGAGGCTAAGCCTTATAGGCTGAATGAAAAGACATTGGACTCAAGAACTATTAGTTGCTACTTTGTAGGTTACCCAAAAAAATCTAGAGGTTTCAAGTTTATAATCCCTTAACTAGATCCTTTTTCGAAATAGGGAATGCCAAATTTATTGAGGATGTTGATTATAGTGGAAGTAATCAAAATAAAGATATTGTATTTGCAGAGGAGTGTGTTAGCATTCCCACTACAGTTACAATTGAAAGTGACGGGTTAACCATACCTAACATTATTTAAATTGTAAATTAGGATAATGGGTAGAGGAGTTGTTTCATGAAAAAATGAAAAACAGAAACTTATAGCTTCTTCTAACATAGAGGCGGAACATACAGTCTGCTATGAAGCATCGTGTCATGGAATATGGTTGCGAAAATTTATCACTAGGCTGCAAATGGTTGATGATATAAAAATACAACTAAAGATTTATGTGATAATCAAGTCATTGTACTGTATTTAAATAACAACTGGAGTTTGTCGAAATCAAAGCATAATGACATTAGCTATTTGGCTATGAAAGAAAGGGTTCAGAATCTTCAAGGTCTATAGAACATGTTAGTACAAACTCCAATATCGCTGACCCACTCACCAGAGGGTTGCCACCTTCAGTGTTTCATATACATTTGGCCAATATGGGTGTAGTAAGTCTATCAGACATGTCATTTTAGTAGGAGTTAATCTTTTACTTCTATGTATGTTCTTTGACATCTAAAGTTTATGTTTTAAAGTTTATGTTTCAAAGGTTTAAAGTTATCTTTCTATACAGACTTTGGTTTATGAAATCTAATGAATTTCATGTTTGTCTGGAAATTATGAACATATAGAATTTGCTTTCTGTTGCGGTACTGAATAAGGTTAGAAAGTGTTTTGAGACTCTCTAAGTCACAAATTTAGGACTAGTTGGAAATAGGCATGATTATGATCAAATCACATGTAATTTCCATGCTACGCATCTATACTTGATCTATGTCCTTGATTCTGCCGGTATTGTGACAATTGTTCGGTTTAGTCACAAAATTAGATGACAAAAGTTGCCTTGATCCTACACTAGTAAAATTGATGGATCAAATTGTTTTGGTATATTTCTGGATGAGATAGCAAGTTTGTGTGCATTAAGTTTTCTTTTATGTACATTATCCGGAAACACACGTAACCTAAATGGGAGATTGCTAGAATTTTATAGGCCACGTGTATAAATATATGGACGTAGATTTCTATCTTGATTATAGGCCTAATAAAATGTGATTTGACTTTAGTAAATTAATTGGGCCTACAGAAATATTAATTAATTATTAGTATGGGCCTAATGTGTAGAAGCCCATTACGAGTCATTATGGTTATTGGACCCATAATGGACCGTAAGTCAAACTTGACTATAACAAAAGTTGTAGTCCCCAAGCCAGATACATTCTTGTCATTCTTCTAAAAAAGGTTTTGTTAGTTTTCTATGTTCCATAAGGAGAATTCATTCGATTTTTGGATCTTAGCTTGGAAAATTACAAATCCATCAAGTTTTGTTGTTTACACTTCTGTTGTACAATGGATCAAGGTTAGTGTTCTTATTTGTACATATATCATTGTTTATTCGATCTGCGTGTGATTCTAGTTGATTGATTATTTAGAAATTGAACAATAATCATAAGGCTAATTTCTAGCAAAAGAATCTTGTAAGGTTCTTGTCAGTTAGTTGAAAGAAGAGTTTAATAAATTCCTAAATGAGTCCTACGTGACATAGATAAGGTTTGTTTTATGAAGCACTTTAAAATCGATTTGAATCACATTGTTTGCCTTCGTATGATTGCTCTTAACTAAATTATCATCCTATATTATTATTTTACTAGAATTTGGTCAAACTGTATTTTTAAATAAGAAAAAAATTTTAAATTCACCAACATACAATCTACTTCCTTTTGAGTACCATATTATCTAAACCAGATTTCATTTATAGACTTGTTATTAAACTTCAATGTTTTTTTAATTTATATGTTCTCCTACTTCTTTCTCTTCCCTTCATTTTTTCTTGCAAAAGAACAATTGAATAGTTAGTGTTATAAATGTTACTTTAGGATAAGTGTTCATCTATTTGCCAAAGTAACGAATAAGGTCATTATTAGTCACACAAATAATTTCAGAATGAACATATTGTTAATGGCCCATATATATGTTAGGAGCATTTTATTTTGGTTATGTTAAATAAAAGTCCTATTCTTTAGGAAGTCCTATTCTTTGGGATTGTTAGGATTTTTCTACTGTATTTTTTCTTTTATCGTTAAGCTCTTCTTGTAAGGCTATATATTGCCAGGATTGATTTCAATAAAGGTACTTGAAAATCCAATTGTTTGAGTTCTCGGTTCTAAGTTTACTGCTAAAACTTAACAATTGGTATCAGAGCCTCTACTGGGTTTCTGAAAAAGGAGAGAAAGAAGTTGCAATCTTCGAGTGATCAAACACAGAGAGCATGTCTGACGATAAAACCTTGACGAAAATTCCTCACTTCGATGGTCACTATGATCACTGGAGTGAATTGATGGAAAACTTGCTTAGAGCAAAAGGTTTATGGAGCTTGGTGGAGAATGGTTTTTCTGAACCACTACAAGGGACGAGACTCACGGAGGCGCAACAAGCGCAACTTGATGATGCTAGAACCAAAGATTATCAAGTAAAGCATTACCTGTTCCAGGCAATTGATCGAACTGTCTTTGAACAAATCTTGGACCGTAGCACATCCAAGATTGTTTGGGACTCAATGAAGCGAAAGTTTGGTGGAAATCAAAAAGTGAAGAAATCACTTCTTAATGCATTAAGAAGAGAGTTTGAAGTCCTGGAGATGAGAAATGATGAAACAATTACAGAGTATTTTGCTAGAGTAATGCTGGTTGCAAATAAAATGAGAAGCAACGGAGAAGAAAAGGCAGACAAGAAAATTGTGGAGAAAATTCTACGCACCCTAACAGATAAGTTTACATATGTTGTAATTTCCATCGAAGAATCAAAGGATACTGATACTATATCCATTGATGAGTTACAGAGTTCATTAGTGGTGCATGAACAAAAATTTCATCGACCCAGCAACAATAATGAGGATCAGGCTCTGAAAGTTGAAGGACGATCAAACACAAACAACAGAGGAAGAGGAGCTTACAGAGGAAGGGGGCGTGGAAGAGGCAGAACAAGTTTCAACAAGGCAACTGTTAAGTGTTATAGATGTCATGACTTAGGACATTTTCAGTATGAATGTCCTCAGAATAACGAAGCAAATTATGCTGAGCTCGACGAAGAAGATGAGTTACTGTTAATGGCCTATGTTGAATTTCATGAAGCAAAGAGAAGTGACGCATGATTCCTAGACTCCAGTTGCTCAAATCACATGTGTGGTGCTGAAAGTATGTTTTCAAGTTTAGACAAAACTTTTACTCACAGTGTCAAACTTGGAAACAATACCAGAATGAAAGTTTCTGGAAAGGGTACTGTGAAACTATTTTTGCAGGGAAACAATTACATTGTTGAAGAAGTGTATTGGGCACCGGAACTCAAGAACAACCTTTTAAGCGTTGGATAGCTTCAAGAAAAAGGGGTAGCAGTGTTGTTCAAAGGTGGAGCATGTAGCATTTATCATCCACAAAAGGGAAAAATCGCAGAATCGATTATGAGTGCAAACCGAATGTTCATTTTGCTGGCAGAATCAACAAACCCAACAGGTGAAGAAAGATGCCTACAAGTTTCAAATATGGATCAATCAACGCTTTGGCACTATCGTTATGGCCATCTCAGTTACAAAGGCCTCCGTATTTTGAAACACAAAAACATGGTGGAAGGTCTGCCACAAATTGTTGATCCAAGCATCACTTGCGAAGCATGTATGAAGGGCAAACAGCATCGGACTCCCATTCCAAAAATCAGTCAGTGGAGAGCCTCTAAAAAGTTGAGTCTTGTCCATGCGGATTTATGTGGTCCAATTACACCATCTTCAAGCAGCGAAAAAAGGTATTTGCTATGTTTTATAGACGATTTTTCTAGAAAATCATGGATGTATTTTCTTATAGAAAATCAGAAAAATTCTATCTTTTTCAATGTTTCAAAAATCTGGTGGAGAAAGAGATTGGAATGCCCATAAAATGTTTAAGAACAGACAGAGGATGAGAATTGCAGAATTCAACGATTTTTGCAAACATCATGGAGTAAAGAGACAACTGACCACAACCTATATTCCACAGAAAAACGGAGTAGCTGAGCGCAAAAATCGCACGGTGATGAATCTGGTAAGAGCTATGTTGACAGAAAAAATGTACCCAAGAAGTTCCGGCCTGAAGCTGTCATGTGGGAAAATCATGTCTTGAATCGATCTCCAACACTTGCAGTAAAAGATATGACACCAGAAGAGGCTTGGAGTAGAGTGAAACCATCAGTCGACCATTTTCGAGTCTTCGGATGTGTGGGATATGTTCAGGTCCCAGATGCTAAGAGAAAAAAACTTGACGACAAAAGCGTGGTTTGTGTTTTATTCGGAATCAGTGACGAATCCAAAGGGTACAGGTTGTTCAATCCAGTTGAAAAGAAAATCATAGTGAACCGTGATGTAAGTTTTGATGAAGATCACAAATGGTATTGGGAAAATTTTGAGAATGAAGCTGATTTAGTTTGGGAAGAAAGCATCGAAATTCCAGCAAAAAGGGAAAACACAGAAGAAACAGGTTCTGCTTCTCACAATGTCGCTACTGCCTCACCTGTTGTTACTGCCTCACCTGCTAATGATATTGTTGCACCAAATAATGAATCAGAATTAGTTTTAAGGGAGGGCAGAAGTCGACGTCCACCTATATGGTCAACTGATTATGTTTCCGGTGAAGGATTATCTGAAGAAGAAGATGTTAACATGGAAGATGATTTTAATCTGGCTTTTTAATGGTTTCAGATCCTGTAAGCTATGAAGAAGCAGTCAAGAGTTCAAAGTGGAGACTGGCCATGGATGAGGAGATTAATTCCATTGAGAAGAATCAGACTTGGCATCTAGTCGTTCTTCCTGTTGGTGCAAAGAAAATAGGAGTTAAATGGATTTATAAAACTAAGCTAAATGAGCTTGGTGAGGTTGATAAATACAAAGCGATGTTGGTGGTGAAAGGCTACACACAAGAACATGGAGTTGATTATACTGAGGTTTTTGCGCCAGTGGCTAGAATGGACACTGTAAGGATGATCATAGCATTTGCGGCACAGAATGGCTGGATGCTTTATCAGTTAGATGTCAAATCAGCCTTTTTACATGGAGAACTGAAAGAAGATGTTTTTGTAGAACAACCAAAAGGCTATGTAAAGAAAGGGAGTGAGCAGCTGGTATACAAACTTAACAAGGCTCTCTACGGGTTGAAACAGGCACCTAGAGCCTGGTTTAGCCGAATTGAAGCCTACTTCATCAAGGAAGGATTCGAATGCAGTTCTAGTGAACACACACTCTTTGTTAAAAGGAAGGGAGGCAAAATTCTTATTGTTAGTGTGTACGTTGATGATTTATTGTTTACCAGTAATGATGAACTATTGTTGGGAGAATTTAAATGTTCTATGAAAAGGGAATTTGATATGACTGATCTGGGTCAAATGAGGTTTTTTCTCGGAATTGAAGTCATACAACGTTCAGATGGCATTTTTATATGTCAAAGGAAGTATGCTGCTGAGGTTTTGAAGCGATTTGAGGTAGAAAATTTCAACTCTGTTTGTAATCCTATTGTTCCTGGACAAAAAATCAGCAAAGATGAAAATGGTGTCAAGATGGATGCAACTCATTACAAACAGATTGTGGGAAGTCTGATGTATCTTACTGCCACTCGTCCTGACCTAATGTTTGTGGTAAGTTTAATAAGTCGTTTCATGGCTTGCCCTACGCAACTTCATTTTGTAGCAGCGAAAAGAGTTTTGAGGTACTTGAAAGGCACAATTAACTTTGGTGTGTTCTATAAAAGGGGCGGAGTTAGATAATTGATTGGTTTCACTGATAGTGATTATGCCAGTGATATGGAAGATAGCAAAAGCACTTCGGGTTATGTGTTCATGATGAGTGAAGGAGCAGTAGCCTGGTCATCCAGAAAACAACCAATAGTCACCTTATCAACCACAGAAGCGGAATTTGTTGCTGCCGCTGCGTGTGCAAGTCAAGCTATCTGGATGAGAAGAATACTCAGAGAGATTGGACATTTACAAGTGGAAGGAACAAAACTCATGTGTGATAATGCTTCAACTATCAAACTGTCAAAAAACCCAGTTTTACATGGACGTTCTAAGCATATCAGAGTAAGGTTTCATTTTCTTAGAGATCTTACCAAAGAAGGAACAGTCAACTTATTGTTTTGTGGCACTCATGATCAACTTGCTGATTTATTTACAAAGCCTCTCAAGTTGGAAGCATTTCAGAAATTGCGTAAGAAAGTTGGTGTGTGTGATGTTTCAGACTTAAACTGATTCTTGTCTAGAGAAGAATAAGTTTAAGGGAGGGAATGTTAGGAGCTGTTTATTTTGGTTCTGTTAAATAGAAGTCCTATTCTTTAGGAAGTCCTATTCTTTGGAATTGTTAGAATTTTTCTGTTGTATTTTTTCTTTTATCATTAAGCTCTTCTTGTAAGGCTATATATTGCCAGGACTGATTTCAATAAAGTAACTTGAAAATCCAATTGTTTGAGTTCTCGGTTCTAAGTTTACTGTTAAAACTTAACAAATATTAATATTAGTTAACAGTAATTAAAAATAAAATTAAAAAAAAACAATTTTTATAATATATATATAAACAAGAAAAAATTCAAACCCGAAAAAAATTCAAACCCCAACCAATCTTCAAGACGAACCCGGATCGCCTATTATTAAGGGATCAAGCTGGTCAGTCTCAAGGATAAATTTTTTTATTTCTGTTAATTAATTTTTACCCTATTTTATTAAATCTCATCCGTACAGATTAAAATAGATAACGTTGCTAAGCATACTCATAAACAGGAAGGAGGCAAGCGAGCGTTTCGGAATTTGAGTAGGTAGTCAATATCAAAAGTACGACAAGGTATAGATCTTCGAATGTACTTAATTGACCTAGCGATTGAACTTGATGTTAAAGCCCAAAAAGCTCAATTAGGCTTGATATTAGGCCGTTATGCATTATTAGTGTTATTAAAATACTCAAATGTTAAAAAATACTCAAATTTTAATTATTAATATATCAAAACTTAGTAATGCATTTTAAATTTGTTTACATAGAATAAATAAATTCGTATTTGTTAATCAATTTTAAACGAAAACTATTTTATGAAAAATTTATAAACTAATTCTTAATATTAACATCTATTTTAAAATTTATAAACGAATTTTCGTAATACCAGTCGAGTATGAAAATATAAATTTAAGAAAGTCTATAATATTATTTTTATAAGTAAATTTTAAATAATATTTTCGAACGAATTATGAACTAAAATTGAACTGTAATTTAAGGATTCCGATCTAACTGGACGAGAGCCGTCGCCAAGCCTAGAGGACCTTCATGTCCCCAATCATTGCAGCAGGACAAAAACAGGTTGGCCGTAGCTCTCTCTCACACGTTAGGTTTGCATGATTTTCGAAACAAATTCACCCTCAACTCACCTTAGATTCTCAGTCTCATCTTACTTTTCTAAGTTAACGAAAGCTATTAAGTTTAATGATGAGTAGATCAACCAAGCCACTAATCTCTAAACTCTTTTTTTTTTATAATAACGGTAAAATCTACAACTATATCATCGGAGTACACATTAAATAAATTATCGAGTGAATATAATAATTCGTAATAATTTTAAAAATACATAAATTGTTAGGTAATTTCTCTTTTAGTATTAAAAAGAAGAAAAGGTTAAGAAATTACAAAAAGACAAATGTAGTATATTATAATAATAAACTAATAATTTAAATTATAATTTTTATAAGTTTTAAGACTATGTAGACTTATAAAAGTTTGCATATAATTTATAAATTATTGTATGTAATTAAAGGTTAATTATATTATATTTTGAATTATAGTTTAATAGGTGGTTTTAATTATTCATTATCATTGACGCTTAGTTGAAATTTTACTAAGTTGCGAAATCTGAGTATCTAATTTTAATTTTTGTATTTTTAAATTATAGTTTACTTATGTATAATATAATTTAGCTACCGTGTAATTCTTTTCATTATATTATGTTTATTTTTGTTGGTAACTAATAATTATAAAATAATATTTCATTAAAATTTAAATTTTTTAATACTACGTTAACAAGGATTTTAATGATAATTAAACAATAGTATACGAAATAAGTGGTGATTTTTAAAATCAAAAAATTAAAATTAAAAAATCAAACTAAAGGGGGTCTCAACTCTCAATAAGTTTAGCCTTTTATTTAATTTGTGTTATTTGATAATAATGAAGATAACAATTCTTATTCATATTCAATTTTTTTTGGTCTTTTTGTTTATTGGTTATGGTCAAACCCAAAAACGTTTCTTCTAATCAGGTTTCAACCCAATAACAGATGAGCCCAACTATATAATACTTGGTAATATCAAATTCGCCTCGGAGGATACATTCCCAAGCAAATTGCTATGTTACAATGTGATTTTCAATTATTTTGGCTACAAAGAATCATCATGTGAGGTGATATTTCATATTTCAATGAAATAAAAAAGACACATCCCAGGAAACCGTGTATGCCTAGCTAGTGTTCGAAATTTGTCTTAAAGGAACTTGCACGAGCCATGACCTGCGACAACGAAACCAATAGAAAAGGGATAACGATAAGTATTGTAAGGTCAGGACAGGAGCACAGGAAATTATTGGATAGTGGATTAAAAAGTGTTATTTTTTAATTAAAATTTTTAAAAAAGTGTTACTAAATAGTATATAAAATTAATATCTGAACGAATTAGGGATGCCAATAAGTGGGGATGCCAATTCATTGCTTCACCTCGATCCATTTACGTTTAATTCACCATAAAATCATGTTATTTTGCTATAATTAATTAAAATAATTTTATTTAAATCTTAATTTTAAATTTATAAATTAAAATAATATTGATTTAAATTATTAAAATTCAAGTTATTCTAGTAACTGGAAATTTGTTCAATTTGGACTTAAATAGATTTTAATTTTCTATCCAAATACTAGAAAGGAAACTTACTTGGGTCTAAGTTGGTGAGGACGCCAGTGTTACCGAAATCACAGTTGAAGTCGTTCCGACCATGTGTCTGGTAGTAAGAGTTCATGACGAAAGATGCATGGGACCTGACATTGTTAGGATCGAAGCAAACACCACCAGCTTGAATCGGCTTACAATCCACACCTTGGCTGCACCCATAGTTTATGTTAGATTGCAAAGCTTGTTCACTTGCTTCTGCTTTTGCCACACACCATTTCTTGCCTGCTACTGGAACTGGTGCCGGCTTTCCTTGACCTCCAGGACCACCCTGTGTAGAGTTAGAAATAGCAATAAACGAATAAATCTCCAGTCACTGCTTTTTGGAGTACGCATTAGACAAAATTTCAAAGTATGTGTAATAATTTGTCAATAATATACTTCAAATTTAATCAGTAAAAAGTCTATTTTGATTATAATTAATGAATAAAGACAATTTGACTGGGTTTACATGCAGACTCAAGTTTCCAAAAATCTCCAATCGGCAATCGGCAATCGGCAATCGAAACCTGACCTAAGTTCAAAATTCTAACCCTCTTCTTTGATATTAAGAAAAATCAAAACTCTGCAAAATTTTAAAAACTTGTTTTTGAGTTGATCTAGAGCCCAATTTGAACCATCTTTTTCAGATTCAATCGGATTGAGCATATTCGGACTCAAACCTTATGAGATTTTAGTCCATCTCGATCCAGTATGTTGTCATTACCATGCAAGATGCAAAATCAGAAAAAGGATGTGAAAGTCTAAACAGAAAAGTCAAAGCATCCTGCAGGTTTAGAATACTTGAATAATATGGGAATATGATCACGTTCTTTTGGGGAACAGATCAATGCCTATCCTGTGACATCCATCACCAGCCACACAATATGGTACAGGTGATCTCCAGCATCTTTAGGGGTTTGTGTCAATATAATTAGGTGTTATTTCAATAATTTTCTTGATTCCCTTTCAGGAGGAAGCACATTAATAGCACATGACTACTCATATGTTGGGAGTTATTATGAGATTTTAAATTACGGATTATGGGTGATTACGATGATTACACGTACGATTGAAGCAGATAAGAAAGAGGAACACAACCATACCTGTCCGTTTCGCATGATTCCAACGTCATAAACTGGGGTAAGATCTGGTCTGAACAAGCCCCAATTCCTCTCAGCGGTACTTCCAGGTTTCAGATTCTCATTGAACAAGGCAAAGATGTAAGTCTCAAACCGCCTCTTGGGCATAAGTGGAGTACCCTCTCCTGAAATGGCACGCCTGATCAGATTCCCATTATATGAAACTGCGTTTTCCACGGTACACTGAGGCTGGTCAGGATCGCCGAGCGACGGCCAACCTGTCTCAGCCACTACGATGTCCACATCACCGTACCCCATAGCTTTAATCGCCGAGAATACAGCGTCCATACTCGCGTCGAACATGTTACTGTAGGTTATGCCAGTGAATCTGTCACGAAGGCCACGGTTTGGCCGGAAAAGTATGTAGTTGGCCACTTTCGGAACGTAGC
>JANSVB020000067.1:311222-323397 GCA_025504935.2 Erythroxylum haughtii
AGGTAAAGATGTCTAATACTTAATTCATGACTAATGGCTGTTTATCTTTTATTCAGGACGTGCAGATTGGGCAAAGAATGATCACCATTTCCACTGTGGGAGTTCCTAACACGGTAAAAAGGCTGGCAGCTCATAAACTTCAGTCCACATTAGCTTTCAGGTACTGACGTTTCAGGAGAAGGAATTCCTACTTGGATTATGTACTAATTTAATTGATTTCAAATGTCTGTGTGTATGAGTAATTGACAGTTTAAACAGGCCTGAGCTTCAATACCTGTCACAACATTTAGTTGTTAACCTTGTAATACAGAAGTTGGGCATATTAAGCTGTGAATCTTCACTGATCTAACTGCTAGTTGTCGTCTTAGACATTGATAACTAGTTGATGAATCTATGATACTCAGAAATTGTTACATTTCATCACAATGAAAGATGGAATCTTGCATTTTCAAAAAATTTTCATGCAATTGAAAGCGTTGCATTTATTGTTGGTCCTGACCCGTTGTCATAATGACACCAGCTTACATGCTCCAACCCAGAAGCTCAGGGAAACAATTGTTCCAAGTGCAAAGTCCTACCCTTTAGATGCAATTATGAGAGATTGCAAAGACTACTTCCTTGAAACTAGTCGACGGGTCTCATTTGAATATGCACTTTTAGGTAGTGCAATTCCATTTGATAGAAATTTCTTGCTAAACACCAGACCGGAATGTAACAACTTAAGATTATGTTTTTCCTTAAAACAACTTCGTCATTTGTTGTGCAGCTGGGGTGAATGACAAACTTGAGCATGCATTAGAACTTGCAGAGTTACTTCATAAGTGGGGACGCGGGTATCATGTAAATCTGATACCTTTCAATCCAATTGAAGGCTCTGATTATCAGCGTCCACACAAAAAGGCGGTATGATTTTTAAGTATTCATCGTGCATCTTCTTTCCATTGCATTCAGCAATTATAGAGATTAGTTGAAGACTTCTTTACCTCTTATCATTTTGCTGTGAAAATTGCCAATTACTTAAATCTGTTTTGGCAGGTTCAAGCTTTTGCGGCTGCATTGGAGTCTCGTAAAATAAATGTGAGCATACGCCAAACCAGGGGAATGGATGCAAGCGCAGCTTGCGGTCAGCTAAGAAATGAGTTTCAGAAAAGTCCCCTGTTGACCAATTCTGACTCCGAACAGCCTCAACCAGATGTCCGGGTTGCCTGCTGATGTTGCAGGCTCTGGCTGATTGAAGCCATCAAACATTTGCTGACCCAATGCTCTCTTTGTCTGCATTTCATCTCACTAATACTTCTGATGCTAAATGGCAAGGTCAGTAATCCCTGTAGATGGTCTGCAATGAAGTTTATATCTGCTATATGAGCTACAAAATAAGCTCTTCGTTGCTAGGATTCGGAGTCAAATAGTGCGATTATGGGTTTGATGCACCGTGTTAACTTGAGACTGCAGCTGTGCCTTGCCAGGTGGATCATGGAACACTGGCTTTCAACGCAGTTTTTACTTGGCATAAGATGTAAGTGGATGGGTAATACAGTAACTCAGTAAGTAACAACCAGACTGGCATCGTCTGAAGATCTCACTTCATTCCTGTTGACTGTAGAGCATTATCTGTAACTAAGTAGACTGTATCTTATGCATTGATCTCTAATACAGCAGGCTTTCCACTATGACATTCATTTCCCTTCAGTGACAGCTGCGCGCTGCAATATTTGGTCAGAAGGATTGCATTTATATGACATTTTTTATTTGAAAATTAATATTTACTTCTGATATTATTAACGGTATTATATAACTATCATTTAATTCTTTCTTTCATTATTTAAATAGTTTGTTATAACTATTTTTAACTTAAAATAATGTAATATTAAAATATTAAAATTTTAATTCTTGGTTTTAAAGTTATAAATGACAAAAGATAAATGAAATATAACAATTGGGATTGTACATCAACAACTCAAGAAAAGTTTCGATATATCTCTATAAAAGTATAAAGTAATAATAATTAAAATCAAAAGACATAAAAGATAATAATTTATTTAATTAATAAAATTTATATGATTTTTTCATAATATAACTTATAGATAATTTTATTATGTCTTTTTTCCTTTCATTTAACATTTTAAACTAAAACTTTTTAAAAGGGCTAATATAGGCCTTTAGAAAGTGGAACCAATTCTGTGGCCCAAGACACTGATCAAAACGAGGTCGTACCCGTAGGTCCACTCTCTCAAAATGCTCGATTAGGGTTTAAGGTTCTACAAAAAGTCCTAGCCCTCGCCTATGTTTACGTGGTTGAATTTACAGTCGGAGCTACTAGTTCTATAAAGATCTAATTAAAATCTTCAACTATTTTCTTAGTTTAAGCTATTTTTTTTCTCGTCTTATCTCGCAGTACGAGGTGCGTAATTTTTTCTTTGTTCTTCTCTTTAGCTTTTGGAATATATTTGAAAACCCTAATGTTCTAGCTTGTTCGTTCAGCTTCGAAGTGTGTGTTGTAACCGGGCAATTTAGATCAGCCGTGTTATTTCTGTCTGGGAAAGATTTATACTTTAGGTCTGCTTGTTAACCGGGTTTTGTTAACTGGGTTGAAGAGTATAATTGTTTTTGGGGAACGATTGGTTATTTAGGATTTCTTGTTTACTAGATTTTGATAACTCGGTTGAAGAGTATCTTTGGTTTGATTGAACTAAGTTGTCGTTCTTACGTGTTTTGGACGTCAAATTTTAGTGCAATTTCGTTAACAACCAAATAGTGAATCTGAAGCTTTGAACTTTTCGTGACTTGAAGGTCCTTTGTACGTGTTAGTTATTTTTGTTCTTCTCTGGTGTTGAAAAAAGAAAAAAACCCGGATCTACTCTGTGATAAAGAGTTTATGCACTAAAATGTGTAATGGGTTGAGGAGTCTTTATTTGTTTGTCTGAGAAAAACTATAGTTGTTCATTAGTTTTTTATTGATAGGGAAGTATCATGAGGAGGCACAGTCCACAATATTATAGTCCGCCTAGAAGAGGATATGGAGGAAGAGGTAGAAGCCCGCCCCTAAAGAGAGGGTATGGAGGTGGTGGTGGCTATGGACGGCGCAAACAACAAAACCATGGAAGCCTCTTGGTTCGAAACATTCCTCTAGACTGTCGGTAATGTTTTTCTTATTTTACTTGGTGTTTTTTATTATATTTTCCTGCTAATTTTGTTTGTGATTTGGAGAGCAATATGTACGATTCATGGTTTTGTAAAATGGTATGATTGCTCCTCATTGCAGACCAGAAGAACTACGTGGTCCATTTGAGAGATTTGGTATTGTGAGAGATGTGTACATTCCTAAGGATTACTACACAGGGTAATGCTCTCCTATTGATTGTGGACATGACTACTGGTTGTAATGCTTTGATGTTCATAAATTCAATCTTAGTTTTTTGGTTAGAGATATGAAGTCAATGATGAAAAAAGATATGTGAATTGCATTCTCAACTAATTTGCCAAGGCATTTATCTGATTTTCTTTTTCATAGTGAATTGAACTTTGTACTGGTTTGCCAGGGGGATGTTGGTTTGAAGTTAAAATCAAGACCAAGCCCCACAATTGATGAAGGGCCATACTGTTTATCTTACCCTAACATATTGGTCTCGAGAGTATTGTTCCTTTTTGAGGAGAAAAATTATAATTACAAATCACTAGAAGTTTGAAGAGGAAGAGGATTGATTCCTGGCCAATTGAAGGCAAGTTGAGGAGATTATAAGTTTGGGAATGTGCATTTCAAGTGCGTCTTATATTTACAAGCATGTGAAGAATTTTCAAGTCACTTGCCTATTTTGAAGTTGCCTTTGATACTTGACTGTTAAAGGCAAAAGGTCAGCCACTAAGCTTCCTTTACATAAATTCCCTGATCGCAAAGTGTAAGACTCCAGAAACAAGATGTCAATTTGTTGGAAGCATTCTAACCTTTGGTAAGGGTATTAAGGCAAAATCAGATAAGCTAATGGAAGTTATTATATTATTTGATTGAGGCAAAATCAGATAAGCTACTAGAAGTTATTTATAATTTTTGATTGTCTTTGCCTATCAGCTAAACTTTAATGCCTCTGTTGATGCTTCCTATATGTTCTATGCAGTGCACCTAGAGGGTTTGCATTTGTTCAGTTTGTAGATCCATCTGATGCTTTTGAAGCTCAGCATCGTTTGAATGGACAAATTGTTGCTGGGAGAGAGATATCTGTGGTTGTAGCAGCAGAGTCAAGGAAAAGGCCTGAGGAGATGCGCCAAAGATCCAGGTTGAGGTACAATATATTTGGCAATTCATTTAGCATGATTTTATGCCCTTTTTTTCCTTATGTCCAGAGATTTATTTTCTATTACGGACATCATCAGGGATCATTCAGGCCATGGAGAACGATCATCTTATTATGGTATAGTTCACTTGTTATTTGCAAAGTGTTTTTGTAGGTAGCTCATATATTGTTTGTAGTTAAGCTATACGTTTCTTGTGAAATGATTCAAAATGGTTGTTTGTTCCACTGTGGAGGAAGATTGCCAATGGACATAGGATTCTCTCTTTTGGCACATATTACTTCTATAACGAGTCTGGTCATTGTTCATTCAATGCATTTTCTGGGTGGATAAGATGGGATGTGATTATTTTTAAATCCTTCAATCTGTTTGCATTCTGAGTGAACTTTGAAAAAACTAATCACTATTTGTTTAATATACCTCAGGGCATTCTCGTTCTCGATCTTTATCCCGCTCTGCCTCACCTCGTCCTTATGCAGGTTCTAGATCTAGATACCGCTCAAGGTAAACGTTCATAATCTTTTACCTGTCATTTTACCCTTTTTTTTGTGGCAAAGAGGGTGCTGGAAAAGAATTTCATTTATTATTGCAGGTCATACTCTCCTGCCCGAAGACACCGAGACTCCTCTGCTTCGCCTGGAAGGTGTGCAGATTATCCAAGATCTCCCAGAGGTCCCCCATCTGAGAGAGATAATGACTACAATGGCAGGCCATATTCTCGAGGTTATGATAATACTGACAATCTGAAGGATACTGGCAATGGATATCACGAGTAAGTGGAAATATTTCTTATTTTATTGTCTCATCTTTTAGTCATTTCTGAGTGGGTCATGTCAAGTCCTTTACGGGTTCTCACACACAGATCTATCATCAAATGCCTTCGTATTTTTGGTATTTAAACTCATCTATGTAGAGTTAAAAGAAGAAAATCTGATGTGCGCTCCTGTACATTTGTACTAGCTAATATCAATCATGCAATATTGGTGTACATTCTAACTTATGAGGATGATGGCTAGGAACCATTTGTCCGAAAGAATGCTGTATCAAATTATTCATATTCAACCATAAAATTGCTTGTCATATCATTAATGTAATGAAATGTTGAATAATTCCAGAGAATCTGCATATGATCATGAGGAAGTGCGAGGTTGGAGACCATCATCACGTAGGGCTTTGAGGTCGCCCTCTGGATCCAGATCTCGATCTGCTGACTAGGTGTTCCATGCAGTGAGGCAAGCATTTGGCTGTTATTGACTGCTGAATTCAGTAAAAGGAGTATTGTTAACATGATTTTCTATGGATATCTTGCTGATGGAGGAAACCTTTGGTAGCTAGCCACCGTAGAATTTTGTAGATGAAAGGAAATGTATAAGAATTTTTCGAACCTCATAGGTCGTGGTTTGCTTTTATTTCTGGATTGGTATTCCGAAGTTCTAAACTGAGTGCTTCATGTCATTAGTTTCATAATGTTCCTAAGCAGACTTTAATATTTACACATTACTATGTTCTATCATATGTTTGCTGAAACTTGATCTACACCGGATCCTTAAATGCTGCTTGAAGTATTTGTTTAGTTGATTCCGTAAAAACAGCTTATGCAGAAATGACAAGAAAACCTGACAGGTTCTGCTATGATCAACAGTATAACCTATAATTGTTAGATATTGTGAGATGTTGCAGGACATTTCTGAAGCTATCTGATCATTTAGTCCTTAAAAGTTACTGATGCTTCAATAAAAGCTCAAAACTTTTTGATCGACTAAGGTTAGCTACTGCGTGAGCAACAACTGAAGTATGTAACTGGTATAGATCAATGTCGAATTCATAACAGTTTTCAGTCAGTTGTATCAAACAGTAGCCATTTTGATCAACTTAATAAGATTATTGACACAAATAGCTGAAAAGGAAATGATTCTCTAACGTAGAAGCCTCATGTGATGCTTTTGCATGGTGGGTAAATATTTTATGTGTCAAAGTGATAGATCGTGACGGGCACTATTTGGACAAAATTGAACACGAGTATGAACTCAAATCGTACCTGCTTGACCGTTGATAACTACAAGTGTATTATCAAATCTGAAGACTGTTTCAAGAAACATTACTAGATATTCAAACGATTTGAAGTCTAGAAGGATAAAGTCAAAGCGAGTAAATTGACCGCTAATTGAGTATTAATAGTTGTCAATTCTGAAATTCTCCTTCTCTGAGTGAATATAAAACGAATCCAAGCTCCTCAGGGATTGCACTGAATATCAAAGTCCAAGCACGAGAGGGAGAAACAGTTTGTGAGAAAGAGATGGCTATAGGAATATTGGAAGTGTTCTTGGTGAGTGCAAAAGGCTTGTCAGGCAACGATTTGTTAGGTACATGAAAAAAAAAAACACTTCTTTTTTATATATTTGATAGGAGCACTGGTCACTGTATTTTAGATCTTTAATTACGCCTCTTCAATCATTATTTTTGATCATTCACTCTGATCTTGGTTGTTTCTATTTTTCTTATATGTCTCATTTATTTGAAAGTACAGTTTGAAGATGCTGCAACTTTTTTTATTTTATTTATTTCACTTCTATTTTTTGAGTTCAAGATTCATACTTTTTGGCGTTCATGGTCTGCACCCCTTAACCAATTTGTGTCTGGTTCTTTTTCTAAACGTAGTGTGAATAGAAAACATTTCTTAGTTCATTGTTTTGACAAGTTGGTGCTACTGCAGGTGCTACGGATCCGTATGTTGTTGTACAGTACAAGAGCGAAGAACGCAGAAGCAGCGTAGCCGCAGGTTTGCTGTTTATTTTCTTTGTCCAAACTTGTGGTTGATAATTGGTTGGACCGGTCGGATATGATCAAGAATCTTAAACCTTTTCCCACAGTGATCATAGATCTTATAAAAGTTTCTGGACCTCTTTCTAATGCAGAAGGAGGAGGGAATCCATCATGGAATGAGAAAATTAAACTTAGAGTGGAGTATCCAGGAAAAGGAAATGACTACAAGCTAAGTCTGAGAATCATGGACAAGGACACCTTCTCAGCAGATGATTTTCTGGGAGAAGCCATGTAAGATAACTTGCTCTCTCTGATTCTGAAAATGTCTCTCCATGATCTCTTCAGACCTCAGTAACTTTGTTTGATGATAATTTTGAAGTAATAGCCAAGTGTTCGTTCAATCAAGTTCATCCTGAAAAATTGCTTAAAAGAGTTGTAGAACAGTGTTTGATATCTTGTCAGATACAGGATTCAGACTCCAATTTCACATGTTTTCTTTCATTAATAATGCAACCCTTCAATTGATATCTGAAGAATGAATGCATGTTAAAACTGAAATGAGGTATAAGAGTGTATATCAGTGCTTATAGAACTATGAAAACCTGTGACTGTAGGAATGTCAGTTCGGCCACCTGCAATTTATGTTTAACTTAATTTTTTCTTAGTCCAGATTCAACTCAAAGTTTGATTAGATTCGAACTATTCAAATTAGGTTAAAATAATGTTAACTGATACAAAGTCTAGCCTAATCGGATTTGGTTCGGAGTTCGGACTGATTTGCTATCCTTACGCAGCTATGTTAGTTAAATTCTTGAGACACGGATTCTTACATATTTTTGTTTTTTTTATCAATGTTACATATTCTGTATGCAGAATCTATGTGAAGGATTTACTTGTTTTAGGAGTAGAGAATGGAACTGCAGAGCTTCACCCTCTAAAGTATAGTGTTACCAATGCAAATCAATGCTATTCTGGGGAGATTCAAGTGGGTCTCAGTTTCACCCTCAAAGAGGTATAGATATTTTCTTCCTACAAGTAATAATAATCAGAAAGTAAACAGAAGCATAGTTGACGACGCGAGTCTGAATTGAAACTCTGAATTGGGCCGGTTTTCCAAAGAATCCGACCTGACTCGAATCGGTTCGACAAAAGAACATAAATATAAGTGTAGTATCATTGTATGTTGATGTTTTAGCTTTTACTTTGTGCAGGCGACTGATGTGAATGGTGAGGAAGAGTATGGAGGATGGAAGGAGAGTGATTACTAGTTATCTTGGCAAGATTGTGTAGTGCCGAACCTACATTAGTTGTTTATTTATCGAATTTTAGATTGTAATCTTTTTGAATAATTACGTTCAAGTTTTCATTGATTTTTTATTTTAAATTTTTTTATGCTTTAACGTTTTATTAATTTTCAATCCCATGGATTGAGAAATTCTGTTGGATGCAGTTAAGTCTTGCCCTTTTCTCTCTAATAGGTGCAAGTTTCGTCATGCCCTAGTGCATGGTTCTGTTCCGGTATCCATTTTTCTCTGTTTTCTCTCAGTTTTTCTCTGTTTCGAGCTGCTAGTTATGGAGCCTGCTCTTCACCGCTTATCCATTCGGGATAAAGAAGAGGATGAACTGGTAATTAAGGCTTCTGAGATAGAAGGGAGCCGCCTCGATTACGACTTGTGTCTGCTAGGTCGATTTCTGGGCGAAAGGAACATTAATTTCGATGCCATGGAAAGGACGCTTCTCAATCTATGGCGTCCCATTAAAGGATGCTCGATAAAACCATTTGGAGGGGAGGGGCTTTATTTATTCCAATTTTTTCACATTGTTGATTTTCGGAAAATGATGGCAGGAGGGTCTTGGAGTTTTAACAACTGCATTCTTTTGGTTCATCAGTTGAATGAGGGGGAGAACCCAGAGGAAGTGGAGTTTCGGTATGCTGATTTCTGGGTTAGAGTTCATGATCTCCCCCCCGGGTTATGCTTCGGAATCCTTAGCAATTGCTCTGGGCAATATCATGGGCATGTTTTTGGAGTATGATACGGGCAATAAGCGTCATTCCTTTGTTAATTATATGCGTATTAAAGTCAGATTAAACATCACCGCACCACTCATGAGAACTAAGAAGATCTGCAAGGAGGGGAGTGATTTCTTTGAGGTTGCTTTCAGTTATGAAAGGATACCTCTTATTTGTTATCTGTGTGGGATTATTGACCATAGCGAATCTAGCTGTGTGAGACTCACTGAGTTGCCGGAAGAGGAGATCAAATGAGAGTGGCCGGAGGAAATCCGATCGGAATTTCGAATTCAAAACAGAATCCAGCCAAATCAGTGGAGAAGAGATCCCGCTTCTCTTGATGGCAGGTCCAACAATCACGGGATCTCATATTTGGGGGCAGACCGATCCAAGCATAATCGGGTCATCAATTCGTATGGATCTTTTTCCAGACAATTTACATTTGCACGAAATGTTGCCTTTGTTAAGACCGCAACTAGGGGTGAGCATTCAGGTAATTCGGGCCGAAATTTCACTGTTCGGGCCAGACCCGAATTACCCGAATTTTTTTTTATCTTACCCGGCCCGAACCCGAACTTTTTCTTACCCGAGCTTACCCGATCCGAATTACCCGAAATTTTGTATTTTTATAACCTAATTCGGGTAATTGGGCCGGCCTGAAGTTTTTTGGAATTACCCGACCCTAGCCCGAAAATAATTCGGGTAATACCCGAATTACCCGAAATTTGAAATTTTTTTACCCGAATTAATTCGGGCCGGGCCGGGCCGGGTAATCGGATCGACCCGAATAATGCTCACCCCTAGATTTTACACTTGTGTGTTGTTTTCTAGGGTATAAATATAGCAAAATGAAATAAAATAGATAAGATAAACTAGTAACCGGTATATAAGACGAGACGTTCTGCTGGGATGTTATCGAAGTATTAAAATAAGTTAAATGACTATCCAATGATGGAACAGAGGATGCAATTTAATGTTAGGTTACTTTTACTACATTGTTTTAAGCAAGATTAAAGAAACTATGAAAATGCATCTCCTTTCTTATTGTCTTATTGCCAGGGAATTAAATGTTGAATATCACGCACCAATACTTTTCTAATCAAAGCCACGCTTTGAGTTACGGAGAAGCTTCCCTGAACTTGCTTGTACGCGGAAACTTCAGTTAAAAACGAGAACTACGATAACAATTGATCTCGCACTTCTTTCACCACAAGCCAAGCCCTTTTCTTTCATGATTAAGTAGAGGTAGAAGAAGAAGAAGCCTGACAGAAACCTGACTATGAATTTCAGTAACGAAACTCCATCTTCGGTTCTCCGTCCTCAAGTTTTTGAAGTTTCAGAACCAACCCTCAACACTACTGCGCCAAATAATAATCACAATAATGGGTCTCGCTGTGTTTCCCAACTGACGATTGCCGTTGTCATGTGGTTTCTCATCTTAATGCTTGTTTTCGTCATTGCATGGCTCGTTATTAACCCACATAGCCCCACTCTTCGACTCAACTCTCTTTCCATTTCCAACATCAACCTATCCAACTCTCAGTTCGCTGCCAACTATGAGGCTGTGTTCGTTGTGTACAACGTGAACAAGAAGGTCAACTTTTGCGTTGACGAACTCAAGGTCAGAGTGCTTTATGGGAAGGCTGTGGTTTCAGAGGATGAAGAGTGCTCGGAGCGACAGACTCCTGTTTGCGTGAGGAAGATGAGTTACGAGGAGATGAAACCCGAGTTGGGACGCGACTCGGTCCACTCGGTGAAACCCAGGGTGTTTAAGGACATAAGCGACGACTGGAGCAAAAAGATGGTCAACTTCAACGTCAAGATCTCTCTCAGGGTTAGATATGAGTATGGAATTTGGCCGAGCAAGGAAACACGCCTGGAATTTTCCTGTATGAACTTGCCTGTTCAATTTATGTCCACCAAAGGGACAGGGAAGCTCATGAGTGGAGGAAAATTTTGCGGGGTTTAATTTTTTTTAATATGTTTTTTTTTTATGTGGCTTATTTAGTTTCTGATTAAGTTTCCGTCAAATCCACTTTAATAAGTTCTAATATGCTACGACAATTTATGCACGTCTTCAGCCATGATTTGATCGTGTACAATAAGTAGTGTTCTTAGGTTGAAGGATTTGTGCGGAATATTTGACCATATATTTTTTTTTATCTCTATTGAACTTTGAGGAGGACTTTTTTGGTTTAAGTTTGCATGAAATTTGGAATTTCGTAAGATTAAATTAGAAGTGAATTCGTTAACGGTAATTAATATTCTGTCATTTTCATCTATATACTCAATATCTTTTAATCCCTTATTTATTTAAAACTTGATAGTTTCATCGCAACATATTTACAAAAAGAATAACGGGTGTATCAACTGACCTGCTAATTTTACAAAACAGTTCGAGTTAAAGGATCACTTCATTTGAAAATATACCTATGATGTGACTTTATGTCGGAGATATTTTTCTTACAATAATTGATATCAAGATTTTCATGTAAAAATAAAAAGACAGTAAGTACGTCATTGCATGTCTGCAGTATAATAGCACGACACATGTTCCAATAACATCACATGTGTACTTTGCGCAGTATCAACCAATTAGACAGTGCCACGTGTGCAATTGTAATTACACGTGTTTTACTAACTTTGTGAACACATGACCAAGTTGCTGTGTGTCGTAACCGTTGCTTGCTTGACACATTTCCTCATCGTACAACATTGTGTACACGTGTCCCCATCAATGTCTTTATTCACTAGTTGTTGCTTGTCTTTTTAAGTTGGATGGAGAATCTTCCAACTGAACACCTTTTCAAAAGAGTTGTCCTTTGTTGAGATAAAACAGAAAAATCCCATCTCTGTAATGTGTTTGGTTGTTGTCTCTTAATTTCTGTCCATCATTTTCGGTAGACAGGAACAAACTTTTTAGTCCCTCTCAAAAAGGAAAGATAGGGACGCTTATTCCTGTCTCTCCCTTCAACCAACCATTATGTTATTATTAGTTATAACATATTTATGTTTATTATTATTATTATTATAACATTTTATTATTATTATTATGAATATTATTATTATTAATTTTGTATTAATTATTGTTGTTCTTAATATTATTATTATTGT
>JANSVB020000067.1:324981-343641 GCA_025504935.2 Erythroxylum haughtii
CGCATCTAGAAGCATCGACGAACATTTCCGTTTCGATCTTTCACCTTTAAGTTTGTAGTATCACATTCTCATTCTAGATCTCTCTGTCTGATCACTGTATTATTTAATCAGGATCGGAATTGAAAGGAATGTGAAGAACTGATGATCAGACTGTGAGTAGTGTAAGCAGATCCGTTCCGTGATTGTTAGTTTTGAGTGTTTCCTTTTCGATCTTTCACCTTTAAGTTTGTAGTATCATATTCTCATTCTAAATCTCTCTATCTGTTCATTGTATTATTTAATCAGGATCTGAAATGGAAGGAATGACAAGAAATAAGAATCTGACTGTGAGTAGTGTAAGTAGATCCTTCCTTGATCGTTATTTGAGTGTTTCCTTTTCGGTCTTTCACCTTTAAGTTTGTACTATCACCCTCTCATTCTAGATCTCTCTAAAATGTCTCTCGCTCTCATCTAGAAACCTCGACGACGATTCTCCTTCTTTTCAACGATTACTAAATGGCGGAGATGAAGAAATGAAATTAAAGCACGGTAATTAAAATTGCTGCATAATTCTTCCTTATCTGCTCAGATGGAATAATTATAACAGATTTCTTTAGTATTGTTTAATCATCTGAAATGAAAGAAGTATAAGAACTGAGAATCAGACGATGATTAATGTAAATAGATCAGTTACGTGATTGTTACTTTGTTTACAAATTACTATAGGTCTTACACTTTAAAAGAAATAGCAGCAAACAATTAAATATTACAAGCTGTTGCACTTCCTGACCGCAGAAATTTAATAACTAATTAAGAACTTTACCAGAAGAGTAGATAGTTTAGTGGTAAAATCTATGTCTTATACTTCGCGGGTGGTTTTGTACGATATCCACTGCTTTTTGATTGATTGCATGTCCCCAAAGAACATTAGGAGCAAATACAACAAATTGATAATGTGCGATGAACTGAGATTGCTGATTTTCCTCTCACATTGGCCTTTTGAAAGTTACGGGAGCAGAAACTTGACATATAAGGGCTCCGTTGAGTTCAGCCTCTTTCACATATACATCACAGATAAATCTAGAAACCAGAAAGTCGAAAGAATTATTTTAATGAGGAAATGGTTTTCTGCAGAAGCCTGAAAGTTATAAGAATTATTTTAAAGAACAAATTCTTGTCTAAGGACAAATTGTTAATTTGAGGTTACTGTATAGTTGAGGTTGAATTACTTGCAGATGCTTGTTTCTGACGTCGACTGAGTGATTTCGTTGGCTACTTTTAATGTTTAATTGCGTCATTTTGCTCATCATGACCATTTATTCGCTGACTCGATTGAAGAGAATAAGCTATTAGATTTCAATTTCAGCAGGAGTCTGTATTTATGTTCTGAGTATATTCTTTTATTCGTATCTGGCATAATCATATTTACTTGTTACCATACCTTTTGCCTGTTGCATTAATGCCTTTGGCAATTGGACCATTTTTATATTGGTTATAAATATTTTTTAAAAATATTGCAAAATACTCAATTATTTTTATTGCAAATTTTGATTTCTTGTTTTCATTTCAAATGAAATGCTTTGGTTTATTGAGTTTTGATTTTTACAAGGTTATGATTTATTAAGAATTGTGACTTTAATATTTTAAATCTTTAACGTAAATCTAAATTATTTTCTAAAGAAAAATGTTGATATTTGACAATTATTTACTTTATTAATTAATAAAATATATTTATCTGTAAATTATTAGAATAATAAAAATGTAGCTATATCGATATTTATAACTAAATGTGTTTTTGTTTGAAAAAATATAAATCAAGATCTAGAAATAAAAATTGACCATGGATTAAAACGAAAAATTAAAGAGTTTGGTTTTATTGTGATTTGTAGTTTCTTGCTTTTATTTCAATTTCATTAAATGTTTTGTTTTTTAGGTCAATTTTCAAGTTTAATCATAATATGATTTATTGTTGATTAAATATACAACATTTCCTATTTATACCGTTGGCGGGTGTACCATTTTTATATTGATTATAAATATTTTTTGTTAAGATGAGAATAAAAATTTAATAGAATTAAAAAGCGCTCTGTTTTTGTCATATTTAAATTGGTCACAATTTTTTTTACTATTAAATATTAACACGTATGAAGAAATATAAAGTTATCGAAAACAACTATCATTTTAAAGTTAGATTATTTATCATAATTGCTCATTTTTTAACAGCTTTTTCACATCTTTTGTATTTATACATAAGATATCTATTTTTCTATTGTGATTTCTTGATTTCATTTTATATAGCACCATGCTTAGATTGCCCTCCATTTTAGCCTTTAAATAATCAGCAGATGGCTATTGAACAAATTTTTGAAATGCGTTTCCTTATTAGTCATATTAGTTTATCATATCCATGCATATTTAATCAAGCCTCTGTTATTAATATGGTTTATTCATTCCATGCTGTTAGTTGATTCAATCCATAGAACTTAAGAAGTTTTGACATTCACAAGAACCAAAAAGAATTCAATTTAGTCATTTAGATTTAAGAAGTTTTGATATTCCTCTCAGAAGAACAAGTTTGAAGCTATAATCTTCACTTATTCATTGATTTGTTTATAATGATTAATGATGTTATATTGTGTTGCATGTCCGAATGATCTGCATTTTCTACAAATTAATTATGGATGATACGATTGCAATTGCCACTAAAATTACTTTTGAAATGCAGTTCCTTATTAGTCATATTGGTTGATCATATCTATGCATATTTAATCAAGCCGTTATTGTTAATACGATTTATTCATTTCATGCTGTTTGCTGATTCAATCAATAAGCCTTAGGTCATTTCCAATTTAGAAAACTAAAGATGCACAGATGAAAAGTTAAAAAGATACCTTCATCCATGCTATTATTACTTTTATATTTTAACACCATTTTCTCACTTTTAAGCACATTAAAATTAAGCAATGAATTGAAGTTAGAGTTATAGGAGGCATTATCCTAGGAGAGAAGTTCATATAAACTAGAAGATTTCTTTCTCTTCCAAAAGTATTTTCAATCTTTCTCATAACCACTTGATAAATTCATTGAAAGGTGCTTCGTGAACCCCGAGGAAATTCACCGTAGGCACTTCAAGACCTCGCGAACTTGTTCTTTCCTGCAACATAAATGATTTATAACGATTATATATTCAAAAGAACACTAGTTTCAGCTTTTCCTTTTATTTTAAAAAAAAAGAACATTAGTTTCAGCTTTTCCTTTTATTAAAAAAAAACAGAACACTAGTTTCAGCTGGCCATTGGCTTGATAATGATTTTTTGTGTTGAATGATTTCTATTTTTGTAAAATAGGTAGGATAGGGTTTTTGCTAAAAATTAATGTTTAGTCTAAAACTTCTTTTAAAACTATGAAACTCAATTTTAACCGATTTACAAATTATAAGTCTAAACTTGGTATGTGGGTCCTGATTTCTTTTAAATTTTATAAAATATTGTAAAATCTATGCACATATATAAAACTTTAAGAATATTAAAAAATGTAGACTTAACATGATGTAATTAACATAATAATCATTAAAGTTTTAAATATTAATAAAGGATCTTTTATTTTGATGAATGCAATATTGCTACACTTGATTATAACAAAATTATTTAATTTAAAAGGATTACGAAAGATTTGATTATTAATTGAAGGAGTTAATCAAGTATAATAAAAGTCTTTTCTGTTAAAAAACTTTGACCTAATATGTTTTAAAGTGTGATATTTAGGATATTGCATTCAGTATTTCAATCATGATATTTTTTATGCTTGTAAGATGAAGATATTTTTCCGGATTATATAAATTGAGCTTAAAATTTTTACAACTTTTTTTCATAAATTATGTTTTTAAATTAAATATTTTAAAATATTAAGATATTAAATAATAAAATTATCCTTAAATCAAAATAAATATTAATAAATAATTAAAATTTATGAATTAACTTCTAGAAAAATTATTTATTTAAATATTTAAATAAAATATGTTATTTTAATATTAACAATCATTAACTATCTAATTTTAGAGCATATACTATAAGCTTCAAGTTATTGACTGAACTCATTTTCTCCTAAAACAAAATATTAAAAATTATAGTTCTAAAAACTAGTTTATAAATCTAACTTCAAGTCTTAAATTTTAAATTTCATACTGAAATAAAAATATTTAAAATAAAAATCTAATCAAACCCAATTTTAGAAGTAATTTATAATATTTTTTAGTACTAGTTTTTAGCATAATATTTTACAATTAAAATATTTGTTTTTTTCCCTAATTTCTCTTATTTTAAATTATGATTTGATTCTTTACATATATTATTGTAAGAGATTATATTTTTATTTCAAAATTTTTGACTTTTTTGTTTTAATAAATGACTCAATTTATTAGTCGTATTAAAAGTTATAAAAATAAGATCTTACAGATTAAACTTAAAATTTAAATTATTAGGGTGGAGCAAGTTTTATGTATATTTTAATTAAAACATTTTTACAAGTGTATCTGGAAAGAGAATAAAAAATAGTTATCAACCTAAAAAATTTTATATTATGAACACTTGTTATATACTATAGCTTATTTTGATGTATTCTTTTGACTTTAAAATATCATGAATAGAAAATAAAATGAAAGATATTATCTATTTGCAAGGAACGAAAACAATAGGAAACCTTTCTAGTCCCATTGGTTAAACATTAAAAGTTAATAATAAAAATATATTATGTTTAATTATATCATAATGTTCAATTATATCATGCAATTATTGACATCGTGATTATATTATTATTTGTGTGTTTTAGCTTTTGCTTTTATAATTTAAAAGAGTTATTAATCTACTATTCATCAAATTTAATTTTCAAATTATACAGTTTTGTTATATAGCTTTCTTTTTAATTATCATTTTGTTTTCCTTATTTTTATTATAGAACTCTTGTTTGTTGAATATATTATTAAAATTCTTATTTGAATCTATTTAAGAATGTCTTTTTTTTAGAAAGTAATTAATAATGTCTTTTATACTTATATTATTGTGTCAATTTTTTTGAGTTACATTTATCGTCTTTGATTTATTCAAATAACCTAAATCTTATTCAAGAAGAGGAAGGGGAAAAAAGCGTTTCTTATCAATCAAAAGTTAAAGAGACACATCGAGTAGGCAAGGAGAGGAAGTTGAAATGGGAAAGGATAAAAAACTAGACAAGATAACGCTTGAAGGAATCGCATGGAGGGAAACGGAGACGGCGAACGAGAAGTTTGATTAAAGTTAATGATTATAAAGAAAATTGAAGATGTTACCTTACTCCTAATAGTTGTGAGCAAATAAGGCAACATCATTGAATTTGAACATCATTATTTTATGTCTATTTTATTTGTAAATTTAAGTGATTTGAAATATTTGTGTATACATTGTTTTGTGTTTGACCAAATCAACACCCAAGTCAATAAGAAATACATAATTTCATCTGTAACACTTTACAAAAATTCAATTCTATCCAATTGTTTTGCTATTAATTTGATATTAAACTAAAACCTAAAAGATGTTTAATCATAATTATACTTTCAACAGTTAACTTATTATACAAGTGAAGTTATATGACAGATTCGAAAACATGCATTAATACGTTTCTGAAGAGCTAACTCCCTAAAAAACAGTTTAGATTATGAATATAATAATATTAGGCATATTTATTATTATATGTCATCTTATTATTCTATACAGAGACATAGAAATATATAAGAATCTAACCCCCACAATCTAAATAATTCCATTAATTTTTACTTTTAAAACTAATGAAATAAAGACTAATAAAAGTCCTTGAAACATCTATTAATGAAACTAACATTGATGCAAAGGAATTCTTTGTTATATAAGCAATACCGCATTCATTATATTCAATACGCATATGATTAATATTCAAATATTTTTTATTATCAATTTAAAATAAAAAATATTTTAGAATATAAGATAGTTATACCTTGATGATTATTTAATATAAAATTTTAAAAATAGTTATTTATGAAATCAAAAGTTTTAAATGTCAAAGAGTTTAATTCTAAATAATAAGTTGTTTGGAATATTAAAATTATAATACATAAGTACTAGTTTGAAAAATAAGATTTATATATTTTAACTTAATCTTTTATTTGTTATAACATATAGTGATTTTTTATGAGATAATATTAATTAAAATTAAAATTAAAATTAAAATTATATTAAATAAAATTATAAAACTAATTAATGTTTAAGTTTTATTTAATATTTAATTATTATCAATATCAAAAGTATAATTAATATAATATTAAAATTTTTACTTTTATTTAAAAAATAAACTCAGATCCGCGAGTTTTGTTACATACCTTAGGTCTGTCTTGAGTACAGTTTCCGCACATAATATAATCATCTCTCGTAAACACTAAACCTTCCACAATGAATCAGAGAGTCAACACAAGCAACTAATGCATCTAAAATTCCATAACAAATTAGAGGAAATCTTCAACTCGAGTATTTCCTAGTGGTGAACCTCTCTACAAGATCAAACTTCATCTCTCAAAACATTGACACAAAAAGATGATCAAAGCGTGTTCAAAATCCTTCAGACATTCTCACTTTCTGCTCCTTTTTTTTTATTCTTTTTGCAATCGCTTTTCTTATCATCATATATTAATAATCAAGATCTAACAAAAACTATACTAAAACAAAGAACCGTGAAATAATAAAGAGATCTTATGTTTTTCATCAAAACTTCTCCAATAAGATATCTATTATCATTTATGTTGAATTTTTTTTTGTTGCAGTCCATTCTTACATCATAAGGTATTAAAATCGATATCTAAAAAGGAATAGATGAAAGCAATGAGAGATCTTACGTTCTTCGTCGAATCTTTTCAAATCAGATCACAATAATCATCGAAATATATCATTTATGTTTTTTTAAAAAAAGTATTCATCAGTTTGAAGATTCTCTACTCTTTCTAATTGCTACTGAACTTTTTGTTGCAATCGCTTCTTACATCATAAGGTATTAAGGATCGAGATTTAACAAGGAGGAGATGAAAGGAATGAAGGATCTTACATTCTTTATCGAATGTTCTATCAGAACACAAGAATCACTCGGAGACGGTTATCGGGGAACAAGAGAGTAAAGCATTAAAAAAGAAGAGAAAGAGAAAGAGGACAGAGAATTGAAAGACTGAGGAGCTAAGAGGGAGCGGTATAGGGAGAGAGAGTGGAGGGAAATGGAGAAAACAAAAATATTTATGGGCAAAGGGTGGGCCTCATATGACGCCGAATGGCAAGAGATTTGAGGTGATAAAATTGACATTAAGAAAAAGATAATAATAAATTGATAATCGAATTCATTTTAACCCTAAATTTTCATCATTATTATTTTTTGATTCATTATTAAAAAAATTCAATTTTTTTTCAAATTTTCAATTATAGTCTGAACTTTAAACATTAGCAATAAAATACCCAAATTTTCAATTCTTTTAAAAAGTAGTAATAAATTGTTCAAACTTTCAATTTTTTCAATTTTAGTCCGACGTTTTTGTTTCTGTTAAGTTTGCTAGCACAGTTTGTCACGTATTTCAAAAATTTTAATTATTAATACATGTTAGATAAAATTAACACAACAAATGAAGATCAATGAAACGAAGTCGTTTAATCACATAATTAAAACGACGTTGTTATTTAAAAATGACCTAAATCAGATTACGTAGCTCTGACGACTTTATGCTTTAATTTTAGTTTTTGTCTTCGTTTTCAATTTATTCTCTTAATGTCTTCTTCCTTCGATTTTTAGATTATTCAGTATCGATGTCCTCACTTAAAAGACATTAGGAGAATGAATTAAAAATGAATAACTTACTAATGCCATATATTGTAATGCAAAAGTTGTTTGAGGTATCCAAAAAAAACTTGAATTTTGATTTAAAATTTTCTCTCTATATAAGATTCATGTTAAAAAATATTCAAATTGAAAATTTTTAGTATATAGACAGATATAATATCAATTTTATTATTTCAAATTTTATTATATTTAAACTTAAATTTATTCTTTTTTTAACTCAAACCCAGCTGATGATCTATTTTTTAATTAAAATTCGCCTCTAATCTATGTTGAAGTTGCCAAAGCTTTAGATTCATTGTAATCCTAATTCTTAATGCATCACCCAAATCCAACCAATCCTAAAAAAATCAACTAACAAATTCTTATATACTATTTGATTATAAATCATAACACTTCCGAATTTCCGTTAATGGTTTCTTCACTACCAGTACAGTTTTAGGAATAAAAGTGTTCGCGTGGATCCCGACTGTCTTGTAAAGAAACAAACAAATGAACATAACGAATGATTATCACTCTCGTAAAATATCTAAGTTTATTATTATTATTATTATTATTATTTTTGATTACACAAGGGGATCACAAAACTAAATTAAAGCCCGTCATCACGGCGGAGAAGCTCCTAATGTCAAATGGAGGCTCGGGGATATTATTTAATTTGTGGCAATGGCGTGTGGAAAATTTAAGTGGTAAAGAGAACATCTTAAATGCTGACCTCAAAAGACCATAGTGGACTTGACCCGCAAGCTCATGTTCTTGTGCCACGTTTTATTAGGGCAATCTTGTTTGTGCGGCCATTAACAACTTGTAACTTGCAAGCCAATCCTCGCGACTTCAATTTCTGTTCACTCGAAAACATACTGTTATCACTACCACTTCCTCTCCTACCCTGCTCAAAGATCTCTCTGCATTAAGCTCGCAAGTGTCACAATTCTCTACAACTTTTACTTCCATAACCACCGTAGGTAGACCATGGCTGCCACGATCTCCACCGTCGGAGTCGTCAACAGAGCACCGGTAATTTCATTGACCATATTCATATTTAGTAATTTCACTACCGGTTCTTGTACAGGTAAGCAATTTTATGTACCGTGATGCAGCTGGCCTTGAATGGTTCAAGCTCCGGATCCTCAGTCCCGACATCAGCTTTCTTGGGGAGCAACTTGAAGAAAGTGAGCTCAAGGTTAACAAACTCCAAAGTACCATCAGGGAGCTTCAAGGTTGTTGCTGAGAAGCCTGAGATTGATGAGTCACAGCAGACAGATAAGGACAAATGGAAAGGCCTCGCGTATGATGTCTCTGATGACCAACAAGATATCACCAGAGGAAAGGGTAAGGTGGACACTCTGTTCCAAGCTCCCATGCAAAGTGGAACTCACTATGCAGTCATGAGTTCCTACGAGTACATCAGTACTGGTCTCCGTCAGTAAGTAACTCTAGCACTTGTTTCAGTAAAGCTTCTGATTCTGAGCTATTATAATAATCTGGTGACTTTTTGTATGTTTTTAAGGTACAACTTGGACAACAGCGTGGATGGTTTCTACATCGCTCCAGCTTTCATGGACAAGCTCGTCGTCCACATCACCAAGAACTTCTTGGCTCTTCCAAACATCAAGGTTTACACTTCAAAACTCTAGTAACTGAATCAAACCCTGTTGTTGGTTTCGTTTTTTAAGAAAGATTAAACTGAAAAGATCCTTACAGGTTCCTCTCATCTTGGGTATCTGGGGAGGAAAAGGTCAAGGAAAATCATTCCAGTGCGAGCTCGTCTTCGCCAAGATGGGAATCAAGTAGTTTCATGTTCTCAACTATTTTAAAAATGAAATCAAGGTTAGATATTCTATATCTTTTTTTCTCTTGTGCAGTCCTATTATGATGAGTGCTGGAGAATTGGAAAGTGGAAACGCCGGTGAGCCGGCAAAGCTCATCAGGCAAAGGTACCGTGAAGCAGCTGACATTATCAGGAAAGGGAAAATGTGTGCTCTCTTCATCAACGATCTTGATGCCGGAGCTGGTAGACTAGGTGGAACCACACAATACACCGTCAACAACCAGATGGTTAACGCAACTCTCATGAACATCGCCGATAACCCAACAAGTGTACAACTCCCTGGTATGTACAACAAGGAGGAGAATCCTCGTGTTCCGATCATCGTCACTGGTAATGACTTCTCGACATTGTATGCTCCTCTCATTCGTGATGGTCGAATGGAGAAATTCTATTGGGCTCCTACAAGAGAAGATAGAATTGGAGTCTGCACAGGTATTTTCAGAACAGACAATGTTCCTGTCGAGGATATTGTAAAGCTTGTTGATTCCTTCCCAGGCCAATCCATTGGTGAGTTTCCTATCTAGATACTGAAATTCCTTCGTTAGTACATACAATGAACGCAATGTTAGAAGAATCTAGGCATGACAAAAGTGGCATGGACTGAGCCGGTTTAGGCAAATCGGGTTTTATACAGTCTTGTATTTCAGAATGTTTGAGATTGAGTTGTATATTGCAAACTGCAGATTTCTTTGGTGCTCTTCGGGCAAGAGTGTACGATGATGAAGTAAGGAAGTGGGTTAGCGGAGTTGGAGTTGATGCTGTCGGTAAGAAGCTTGTGAATTCAAAGGAAGGACCCCCAACATTCGAACAGCCAAAGATGACACTTTCCAAGCTCCTTGAGTACGGGAACATGCTTGTTCAGGAACAAGAGAATGTAAAGAGAGTCCAATTGGCTGATAAGTACTTGTCTGAAGCTGCTCTTGGTGATGCCAACGAAGATGCAATGAAGAGTGGAACTTTCTACGGTTAGATCCCTTTGATCCTAGTGGCCTAGATGGGAGGTCTCCCTGGTTTTTTTTTTTTTTCAAAATTCAATTACTTTTAATATAAAAAGGAGTTTAGGATTTATAATATTAAATTTAAATTTAAATTATCATGTTCTAAAAATTATTATCTATTCCATGTAATATTATTAATTATTACATATGTGTTAACTTTTATATCTTAAAATTTTTAAATTTTAATATAATATGATGTTAGAACATAGCAAAATAATTTATATAATAACTAGAAATCGAAAGATAATTTTTAAATCAGGCGATGCAACATAATTAATCGCTACAGATTAACTAACCATGTCCTTTTGATCTTTGTCGCAGGTCAAGCAGCTCAGCAGGTTCATGTTCCCGTCCCTGAAGGTTGTACTGATCCAATTGCTCAGAACTTTGACCCAACAGCTAGGAGTGATGATGGAAGCTGCCTTTATACAACCTAAGGCTATAATAGGATAATGTGTGGAAGAAGAAAAACTCCCTTAATCCTTAGTGATGTGAGATAATTATATTCTTTCTTTTTGTCTTAAACATGGATTATTTTCCTCTATTTTGTGTTATAATCCGCCACGTTAAGTCCCCAAGGAGTGCTTTCTTTCTTACCACCAATTTCAAATTCTCTCATTTGAATTAGCATACATTGTTGTTCTGTTAAAGGTTGTAATTTAATTTAGATCAATTTAATTTAAAATTTAGTTTCGGATTAAAACATTATATAATTTTAGACAAATTAAACAAATCGACCTGAAGTTAAGTAATTAAATTAAACTTTAAGTTGAATCAACCTTAGATTCAAATATTTAAATTTAATCAAATTCAATTTCAGATTAAAGTTTTAATTGACCTATTGTTCATACTGCTTATTTATGATAGGTATTTGTAAAATTCAAGTATTCAAATCTAATCAAATTCGATTTCATATTAAAGTTTTACTTGACCTATTGCCAGTACTACTTATTTACGATAGGGATAGGTAAATAACTTGATCCTACCAACCTATACCCACAAAGGCATATAACTAAATACGATTAATTAGAAAAATAAAGAAAGCAGAGTAGTTGAAAGATGCCAAAGCATAAAATTTTCTTGGAGACTTGAAATCTGTTTGGATATTAAGGAAAAAACTGCACTTTACATATACAATCATATCATTACGATTGAGATAAGCCTACAGATGTAGGAAATACCAGAAACCAAACCTGAGCCAATTAAGATATGCCTACCAGTTTCCTGCACATAAGCTAGCTTAGTCATCCTACTGACTAAATCCAACAGGTTTGGACAACCTAAACTGTTCATCTAAGAGTAGCTGTGGTGAATTATAGAGGAAAACGATATAGTGATCAAAGTGAATCCTAAAAAAAAGTCAGTTCAAATTCGACCGCTCGTGGATCTATTATGCGGTGGCATTACCTTCAATATTATCCTCTTCCTGGTCCTTGACTCTTTTGAAAATCTCATAATCATTAAATCCTGCATATTCATGAACCATTTACATGCTAAGAATCACTTTTTAAGTCACAAAATGTCATGAACGAGACTAAGATCATTACTGGTTCACATCAAATGGACTTCAAATACCTGCTCCCAAGTCTTCAATTTCATCATGTGGTGATCTCACAAGCTCTTTCCTGACAGATGGGGGATTAAGTGTCATAAAATCAGCATTTACATTATCATCTGAGCACAAGTCCTTCTCTGTGACCCAGTCCTTTAGAAAACCATTACTGTCAAATGATAGAGGGTCTATGATATCCTGTTCATTTCTGAGAGAGAAGAAAAGATTCAATTAGAAAAAGAAACCATCTTAAGAATTTATACAATCATCAAGAGAAACACTTGCATTTGTCTTAATCTGAGGTTGTACTGCACGAAAACTAGGTCGCGGAGTCGTTGACGTTCAAGGCAATTTTTTGCGTCATGTAATCGCTCAAACGGGATCTGGTTTTGCTTGTATCCGATTAAACTGCAGGTTTGACTGAGAATACGAATGGCCAACCGCAGCAAATTTGGGCAACTTCCTCCATATGTGGACCACCATTCAGCTGTTACATAAGGAGAAAGTACTAGATAACATATCAATGTGGCAGGATAACACATCAATGTGGCAGAGCAAACAGTACACATTAAAGAGAAACACAAATCGGGCAATTCGGATAATTGAATGGGAAAGCAATAAGCCTTTGGCATTCCGTGATTTAAACCAGATTATCCTACCAGACCAAAGAGTTCTCTTCAATGAGTAAAGCTCAGTTGTGCAATGCACAAAGCAAAACACAAGTAATATCTAAAAGCATATGCATAAGCATGAAAAAGACCAATCTGGACTCAAAAATTGGCTACTTAAAGCAATTGAGTCTAACAAAAATGGAGGATTCACCAGGAAGAAGGGTATCTCTAGATCTAACAGCCATCTTTCTTCCAAGATCTCCTGCTGCATTCTTGTATAAGCTTATCTCTTTGATGATCTTATCTTGCACTGTTATATCAGAAACCAACTTCTCAATGCAATCAAACATCCCAGAGAGGATCTCATTGTGTATGTCTCCCTCAATACTGTAAAAGAACTTGGGATTAAGATAAAACCCAGAAGCATGAAGAGGGAGATTCCATTGTTGTTCCCACCAATGATCTATGATATTCCAGTAGTCCATGTACTCCTCCCTCTTCACAAGCTCTTTCTTAATCGCTTCCTTTGCTCGATACATCCCTGCGTAGACATAACCCATGGCAGGCCTTCTTTTGCAGCTAACTATTCTCAAGACTCGCAAGAGAGGATTTGTTAGATTGACTATTAGGGTACATGAGGTCCAGAATGATTGATTGCTTATCAGATCTAACATTTCAAGCCCCCCTGGTTTCCGGGAATACGGGCAGTCCATCCACTCCTGTGATGTAACCATGCTTTGCAAAGCATGTTTAAGATTGACAATTTGTTTCAATGTTGAAAAGTTTGTCGCAAATCGAGTGATTCCCAGTTCTATAATATCATGGCCAGAGGTATATCTCCTCAGCATATTCAAGACATCACTATGATTGTAAACAAATCTTGTGATAGACCTCGCCTGTTCAATTATTGAGTTTATCCACTCAAGTTTTGAAAAGTCTTCAAATATCAAATCTAGACAATGAGATGCACAAGGAGCCCAATAAAGAGTTGGAAAAGTATTTGATAACCTTCTTCCTGCAACAATATAGTGCTCTTCCGTACTAGTAATAACTTGCAAAACATGTCTTACTCCAATTTCTTCAACCACCTTCCGAATCAGGTCATAAAGAGCATCTGGTGAGTTTATAATATCAGAAGCATCCACAGATTTCAGGAACACCGCTCCTTCAGGACTGTAAACTAAAAAATTTAGCACAATCCTGCCCATCACTGTGTTCTGTTGATCAACCAAAACAGAACAACCAGTCCTGGACCAACTTCCCTTATACCTATCAACGTCATTTTTCACTTCCTCAAAAGAACTCTTAAGTATCCAACCTTGAAGATCTGTGTATGAAGGCATCATAACTCCTGATCCTCTGGAAGCAATAGCTTCAACCATTGGATGGAAGAAAGCTGAGTTCACAGCATCCAAAGGTGCCCCAATATCAAACAAAAACCTTCCTATAGCCATATGAATATTATCATACATGCCTTTAGAAAATAAACTATCATTCACAGGAACAGCAGAATTTGCAGTAGCAATCGCACCAGAACCTTTACGTCTCCCCCTCTTCCTTCTTGGCCCACTCTTGCTCGTTTCATGCTCTTGACTAGCTAACATAATTGAATTAGCCTCTATCTCATTAGAAACTGCAACTAACTCTGTTTCAGTATTAACAATCTGCTCATCATTCCCAAAAGCCTCTATATCGGTAGAAACTGGATTCAATTTCGTTATTTCCGCAGCAATCTTTTGCTTCTTCCTCTTCTTCACAACAACCCCATCTAAACTTTGTTGCATATTAATCTTAACATCTGGAGGAACTCGTAAACAAGTAGATGCATTTCCCTTTTGCCCAGCTAAATGTTCCTTGATCCTATGAATCCCTCCTCCTTTAAACATCTTACTGCAATACACACACTTAAGCTGAACTCTATCACCATTCTTAAACATTTGGCAATGCTTCCATGCAGGGTCATGTTTCTGTGACGTTATTGGTATAGGTTCCAAATTAGAACCCATCTACAACAAAACTTTAAGAATTTAGATCACTCAAAACTTCTGATAATGTCTTTTGTATCTCAGAATTCTTAAAAAGGAAAATCTATGTTCCTCCGTATACAATTCAATCCACCCTGAACCAAGCAAACTGAATTGACAAAGACCCTTTACCATTTAGGCCTCAATTGCAGTAACAACACGAGAGTAAGAACCATAGACATGAACACACGAAAACTAAGAACTTACTTGAGTTGCATGTTATGTTCTTTTTTTGCTTGAGACGAATCGTTGAGAAAAAAGAACCGAGTCGAGGGGGTTGAGGCGGTCTACAAAAACAAGGGGCTTGGACAACCGGACGGACCAGTTAGGGCAAGGTTTAGCCGGTTTGGTTGTTTTTACCGGGTCATCCGATTAGACAATGAAACTGGACCGTTTTTAAGGTACGAGAAACCGGATTTCCCGGTTACCTTGCGAAAGAGCCGGAAAAGGTTGAGACTGAATCGAAAACAAAACCAGCCGGTGACCGGAAAATGCCACAGTGAACCGGCTGAGTGATGTTGGTTCATGACAGGTATGTTGTAATAGTTTTTCTCTCAAAAACAGATAAGAAGTTTCCCAATTTTCCTTGGATTTCCTTATGTTACATCCTCTGGTACTTGATTTGTCTTAAATAAGAATAGATTAATCATTACCTCCAGCTAAACAGTACTGACCAAATTTATAAGAAGATGAAAACATCTCAAACTTAGAACATTAGCTTTGAAACATGGAGTTATGGAAAAATGTGTTTGGCTAGTATTTTATCCCTTATAAATTGATATGGTGTGAGCGAAAATTAACTTAAGTGTGGACGTTTTAAAAACACCTTCTTAAAATTAGGATCTTCCTAAAACATCTCGTAATTAAAAAAATAAAAAAAAAGGTTAGCTTTGAGTTGTGCACTAAAAGATAAACTATTTGATCAATTAATGAATTTAAATCAAGCAACAACTCAATTTGTAATCTGAGCATCATTTGCTTGATTCTATGGTTAAATGGTTTGCTTCTACCATTTTTTTCTTTAGTGATTGTTTAGACGTGAAAAGAGTAACCTTTGAAGTAAAGGTGAATAAAAAAAAACCGAAACCAAACAAAGCTAATGGATTTCGACATGAAATCAATGGATCAAGAGACAAACTTGACCCGACCATTGCCAATCTCTTTTCAAATCCAACCAATTATAAAAAATAAAGTAAAAGTGATTCAAAATTAACGGGCCAAATCAGGCACGATTCTTTCAAGTTTGAGCTTGATCATGGCCGGTTTCAGTCGCCACCCCTGCTTTGAAGAGGTAAACAGTTCTTAACCAAGAGGTAAATCACACTCACAAGACAACATAATCAGGAAAACAAAAAGCCCTTCAAATAAGATAAAGAAAAAAAAAAGGATCCATACATAAGAAATTTTCCAGTCTCCAAATTGGAATATAAACTGTACTACCTTCTCTATTTATACACCCTTAAGAGTTGTAAAGTAACTTTAGTCGCTGCAAGGATCAGCAACTTCACCATCTGAGCATCAGCTAGCTTTGATTCTAGGTATACCCTCAAACTAACAATGTACAACTTTTAAGTATATAGCAACAGTTTTATTTTCATACAGCTCCTGTTCATTTAAGTAACTAAACAGGGCAGCCTCTGGACATAGTAAGAAGGAAGAAAGGGAAGCTCATACTATTTCCTCAGTTAGCTGTACAGTTCTATGCCATTTATGCCGCTGGATGCAGAGTAAGGACACTGATCCTCCTTTCTGCAATGACATTATGCCAATCATAGTTAGTTTTACTTCTAAAAAAATTCTTTACGGTAGTTGTATCAGAAGTATAATTACCTCCGGCTGCAACGAGTTTCTCTACACGTGCAACTATATGCTTCCCGTACGTATACTTTTTCAAAGCATTTAAGTGAACCTTTATTCGGTTGAGGATTATTTCAAGTTGCTGGTCATCACAAGTTTCCAGCACTTTCTGTACAACATAATTTGCAAACTGATCTTTCATCATGACCTGCAAAAGAATGAACACAGAAATACATGGAAACAGCTTTGATATTTCAAATTTGAAACAATTTTACATTAGCTTCTCACAGTATCAAAAGGAAAATCAGGAACCGTGTCATATGAAGTGAACGAGAGCATTCGTAACAAACATTAGAGCAACCCATATCCTCAGAGCTAAAAAGAATATCTGAGATGATCATATAGATCTGAGATGATCATTAAATTTTCACAACCCATCTCCATTAGTGCATGGAGATGAAAAGAATATCATTAGGGTTGTGAAGGGAAAAAAGTGGAGGAAAAGTACGGACTGGTGATCTGAGATGATCATATAGAATGAAAATTTAACAACCCGGGCTAAACAGGTAAACATAAAGACAAAGCTGAAATAGATGATAGGGCAACAAAATAAAAATCTACAGGTTTAGAAGCTTTCAAAGTATAATCACAGACCTGAAGAGGCTCATTTTCATTAGTACCAAGCATCTCATCAACCAAGGTCTGTCTTTCTGTAGGAGTACCGAATGTTAAACACTTTTCAATGACATTGGAGGCAAACTTTTGCTGGCTCATCTGAACAATTTGCCCAGATAGCTTAGTAATTATAGCAGATCGTTCAAGCGGTTTTCCGTGCTCCAAGACGTGCTGCAACATTTTATAGAAACAACTTTCAAACTCCCATACGAAAATAAGCCAACTATTCATGTAAAAACCAAGCAACATGTATGGAGAAGGTGGGTAAAATATTCTACAGTTGGTGGCAACTAAATTTCTGTTTCATATCATTGGTTAGTAATTCAGCATCTATGTGCAGGTATAGACCAGTGGTGAGGCAGGAAAATGATTAAGCTATGAAAATTGTGGACCATCACTTCATCCAGAGGAGGTCATGCTTTAAAATCCTACACCTTGTGTTAACATCCTGTATCACTGCCACGCTTCTATCAAGATGAAAAAACATTCACAATCACAGACAAACCTGTACAACATAATTTCCATATTGATCTTGTGCCAACATGCAAACAGATTGCAATATTTCATCCATCATTATTTTCTGGGTCTTCGCGTCGTGACAGTGCTCCAGAACTCTCTGTAAGAAAACATTGTTGACAAATTACAGTACTTACCTTTGAAGCTGTGGATAACATGAATCTATTTAACAGGTAAAGCATATGCAGATTCATGCAATTGTGAGACTGAAAATTACAAACCTGTATAACACGACAACCGTATGGATGGGTGGATAATGTGACAACTTGATCATAAAATGTTGAAATAATGAACAGTCTAAAATCTTCAGGTACACATTCAATACACTTCTGGATGACGTGGTTTCCATTCTGATCACGTACACATCGCATAATATGACCATCGAGCTCTTTCACCATTTTCGTCTGCTGATCCAGCTCAACTATTTCTATAGCCTGAAAGTTAAACCAACATGTGCTAAAAGTAAAATTTGGGTGCTTGATAGCCAAATTTAATATGTAACTTTGCTATTAGCCAACAGATAGTAAACAAAGTTTCACCTGTACAATATAAAAGTACATATAATTACATAGAAATGCACACTTTTCCGTAGCACATAAACATTCAAATATACAGCCCTTCTACGAGAAAAGATTGTGATATGCACAATGTCTGCCATTTGTACAAAGAAATGTCACAGTCGAGTCATTACATAAGTATACCTTTTGGATCACCCGGCAGCCATACATTTGAAGGCTAAGGGTCAGCACATGCCCAGTTAGCTGGTCAGCCAGTTCTCTTATTTGAGATGTAGAACCATGTT
>JANSVB020000067.1:376095-390796 GCA_025504935.2 Erythroxylum haughtii
GACCCACGCCTCTAACCACTGGGCTATAGCTCAAGTGGTGAGAGGCGTGGGTCTTGCACCCAACAAAATCCTGAGGTCACAGGTTCGACTCCCGCATATCCCAAGAGGGGATAGGATTCACTAAAGGACCTGGCGGCCAAAGGGGACAAAATCTGTGCGATGCGGGTTCACCTAAACCAAAAAGGCTATAGCTCAAGTGGTTAGAGACGTGGGTCTTGCACCCAACAAAACCCTGAAGTCCCAGGTTTGAGCGACGAGATCCGTGACTGGTTCGACCAAATGAGACAAAACCTCAAAAAGGTGCAGGTCCCACTCCCAAATGATAGTTCAATTAACCACATGAATTAGTCGACTCAACTCGAAATCAAGTAAATTTGATCAAATTTAAAAATTAGGCTCAAGTTGAAACCAGCTCAGTTGGCATCCTACTCAAAACATGTTATAGGGTAATGTTTTTTATAAAACCTTTATTAGTGGGAGTTCCTTCTATATAAGAACAAAATTAGAAATAGAGACCAACTTACCATTTCAAAGCAACCAAATACTATGTCTGGACACTACTAAAAAAAAATCTTCTAAACGAAATACCTAAATCTACTCTGATCTGTGCATTGAAGGCCAAAGAGGATTGAAATCTCAGCTATCTTTTACTTATTTTATTAGGCTTTATGCTTCCAAGGGTTTCCATTTTTTAATGAATGGTCAGAACCTTGATTCCCCACTACCCCATGGAAAACAGAAGGAAACCCAAGTGTAAAAGTTCATGCGTGGACGGGAATACCCTCATAGCCTAGGTGAATCACACCATTCCCATGAACTGAGTAAGTTACTTGATCATAACTGCTAGTATGGCAGTCAATTTTTTTGTATAACACGAGGTCAAACTGGTCCAGAGCCTGGTCCAAGATTCAATTTTGCAGGAGGATATGATAGATTGTGAATTATACTACAGATGTAAATTGTAAATTGCGGATTACATTACGATTACGAGTGTAAGCATAATTATGATGTAATTATGAGAAACATAAACATGATAACGAGAAAATATAGTTGTTATTAAGGTTGATATTAAGTTGAAGTGATTTTTTAATGACAGAATTAAAAGCACAGTGCGAAGTACTCCTACCCACGTTGATCCATCATCTGATGAGACTACGATTAACGTGCATGATTCTATTCTATTTTTTTTTAAAAAAATTAGATAAAATAATATTGAGTTGTAAAATCAAGAACATTAGATCCACGTAGAGCCACCTGCTGACTGCGATGCTGGAAGGAGTCTCTCTGCTCGTCTCTCGTCAGAGTCCAAAGAGTTAAAGAACGAAAGAGAGAAAGAGATCAGAAGAGAAGACGCATCACTTGAAAGAACGGCATAGAGAACGGTGAAATAGAAGAAACTATCTCATTTCAGTTTCTGGTATCCCAACTAATGCCTCTAAAGCACTGAAAGTAACATTAAGAACTCGTCCCTCCGATAACTCTAATGCCCTCTTATGCATGTCCCGTTTAAAACTTGGAGTCAGAGCTTTACCTTCTGTAAAAGACTTACCCGATTCGATCAGAATTAGTCTAAATGTAGATGACTTAAAGGTAACTTCTCGTAACATACAAAAAATAGACGACTCAGAGCTCAAAAAAGAATCTAACCCCGGAACCAAAAGTAGATGAAAAGAAACAATCTTTTATGTACAAATATGTATCTCCTCATTCTTATCATCTGCTTCAAGAATCACTGTAATCACGCCAGCATATGAGCATAGTAACACATCTCCTCATGATATAAAGCCGAGCTCTTTGTTCTTTGACCAACCTCGCACACTTCCTTGTGAAAGAACACCTCCTCTCAGACGAAGTCTTCATGAGAGTAGTGGTAGAAGAAGAGGATTGACTTCTTGACGAGCCTTCTTTCTTTGACAGCTTCCATTTCTCATCAAAGTAGAACCGAGGTGGTGCACTTGTACTGTGACTAACTGTGGTCGCCATATGACTCCAGAAAACAAGAAAAAAAGTAAGTGTTGGCAATCTCTTTCGCTCTTTTGGCTATTTTCAGCTATAGAGAGAAAGAGAGCAAAAACAAGAAAATACTACAGATTTGAGTTTATGTGAGATAAAATGAGAATTTGAATCACTGAGGGAAGAAACCTTCTGGGTTAGAGTTAGTATTTATAACGAGCTTCAAACATGGCGATGTTTGCGAAGAAGAGAGAAGCATCTGGGCCTTCTTTGCCTCGAGAGAGGCACCATATAATATGAATTTATACTTTTAAAAGCTGGTTAGCTAAGTCTAGCAGTTCAATATAAGTAATTTAAGTTTTAAGTGTTACATAGATGTGGGTTCCCAATACACACGTCACGGGCTGTGGAAGAGCGACAGAGAGTGGATGTCAGGGTCTGTGACCGTGAATTCTTAGGTAAGTAGATTTTGAGATGATCGGGAAAAAGATTACAGAAACTGGTAAATTAAGTGCTTACTTGTTCCAGTAATTATAGTTGTGTTACTTATTTTCTATCTGTCTTGACTATTGGGCCAACTTGGACCTTCTAAAGTTGGAGTTTGAGTTTAACCGAACTCAATTTCATCAAATCAATTTATTTAGTTTAAAATTTTGCAATGAATAATAACAAATTTATCTTAAATATTATTGTCCAAGTGAATAGAGTGTAAATGATGGTACCGAAAAATTATATCAGATAAACTTTCAGAAAAAATTGAAGCAATCACATACAGTTTTATTTAAAATTCAACTAGATAGAATTTTTTTTACATATAATTTAATATCACAATAATTCACTGTAATTATATCCGATAATAGCTATTAAATAGTTAAATAAAGAATACTAAAATTTAACAAGATTTAGCCAGTTATTCCTGCTTTCTCCAGTAATACTAAATTAATATTTTACTATTTTTAAAAAATCATACAAGTAAAATATTACAAAAGGGGAGAGAAATTTTGCCTTAAAAAATAAACAATTTTAGGATTTTCAAAAACTAAAAAAAGAGAGTTGTTTTATAAGTAAAATAATCTTCCACAAATCTATAATTTGTCAATAGAGTATTTGCAATTGTAGCTAATAAAAAGATATCTTCTTGATTTCCCCACAGAATCTATAAACTTAGCAGGTGTCAACTCCTCATCAAAAGAGCTGAATTTGGTGTCTAAGTGCCAAAGAGAACAAGTATATGTGACCTTCAGATTCAAAATAGCTAATGTTTTGATCTCTTCACCCAGTAAAAGTTACCTCACCGCCACTTCAGATTCAGCTGGTACAAGCAGATTTCCAAGAGCCTCTCCCTTTTAAAAATTACAAGTTTGAATCTGATAGAAAGGTTTTCAATTCATCTAAAATTTTAGAAGTAGTCATTGATGGGGTATAAATACGTTGAAACTTATAAAATAATAATTGAATTAATTAGTTATTAATTTCAAAATTATTAATTTATCAAATACTTTATTTGAAATACTTATTTTATAAATTATCATGTGTATTTGAGATTAGAACAATAATAATAAATCACCGACCACACACACCACCTAAACTATGGATCCATCGCCTTCCTGACAACAAAGACAACACCACCTTTTCTTGCAAGTACGTAGGAAAATGTTATAACAAAAGCCTCCGAAAGCTCGCTTGTTCTATAAGTTCGAGCAGTTTATGGATTTTATGATACCCTTTATTGGCCTAAGTTCAAAATATATTAAATATTGTACTGTCTCGCTTTCCAAAAGATGCCTTGTTCGGATGAATCCACAAGTCAAAGTTCAAATTTTCTTGATTTTACACGAGATTGATTTAAAAATCCTATTAAGTTTCAGAAAAGGGTCATCCTTAGATCATGAAATTAAGTTGAATCGATGTTGGATTTACTTAACTTATGTCTCCCACAGATTTTGTTTGCTCAGGACAGGCAAAATGATCATGTGAAAGGAGAACACCCGACATGTCCTCACTCTTTAGATAACTTATAACTTAATTCGACTTAAAATTAATAAATTAAATTTAAATTAGTTAAAGCTTGAATCTAATTTAAAAATTAAAAATTTAGTTTAAAATCTAATCAGAAAGATCAAACAATTCTTAGTGCTTGTTTGGATGAACTTTTGGGAAGTTAATAAGTATTTTTTTCCATCATAAAAATTATTTTTTTTAAAAATGAGTATTTGACTATAAAATATAAAAACACTTCTTTAATAGATATGAATTTTTTAGTAACAAAAGTACAGTAACTCAAATTTGGAGCTTTTCAAAATAAGTAATTTTTTAGGTAAATTTTTCAGATCAATTAATAAGCCTATTTTTTAGTCTTTTTTGCTTTTATGTTTTACACAAAATTATTACAATACCGACAAACTTATCTTTACGTTTATTTTGGGAATTATATAATAATATTTGACTTTTTATATATTTTAATATTTATTTTTTATATTAGTTTTACTTATGTTATAATCCATATAAAACATTTGGTTAGATATATTTTCATTTATGTTTCATATGGTTTAAAATTATGTAATAATTAATATATTATGTTTTGCATATTTTTTAATATACTTTAAATAATATTTACATGTATAAATAATTTTTATTATAAAATAAAATATAGTTAAAATTAAAAGAACTTTTTTATTTTTATGTTGTTAAACTGTCTATTGTTTAAAGATCTTTATAAAAAAAATATTTTTTAAATGACATCCAAACAGTTAAATAACTTCTTAAAAAAATTCTTCTTAAAAAAGATCTATAAAAAAATCTCTATTAACAAAAACTCTACTATTATAAGCTCAATTAAACATAGACTCAGAGAGGCTCTTTGAATTTTTCATCACATATTTGGCAATTTGATTGCTCGTATATAGCAAAAGGACTGGGGAAGGGCCTTTGACTTCAATTATTTGATTTGATTAGATTTAAGTTAAATTTAAAAAGAAATTAAACGCATGTCACCCTTTAGATATAAAGGTACTGACACAAAATATTTTAATACATTTTTGTGTATATATTTTAAAACATGGTGAAAGTTTAATTCAACAAGTAATGCAAAAAAAACCTAAATTAACTTAAATTCAAGTCTATGAATGTTTTTTTTTTAATTCAAGCTCGGACGTTAAAAAATTCGAGCTTTTTCTCCATTCATTATTATTAGGCTCTGCTTTGGATAATGACAGAAAAGACACCTGTTCAGGGTTTACTTATGATCTATCTTTATTTTTTCTTATTTTATTTTTTACATGAGTTGATTATTTACATTCATAAAAAACAAAAATAGATAAAATAGAGATCATTTTTCACTTTACCCAAAGCTTATAAAACGTTAGAAATGGCTATAATTATTATGTCACTGTGTTCCAATTTCTTAGTACCATTCAGTGTCTCCTACATCTTATCCATACATTAAATATTAATGAATGAATGAGCAGGTGATTTGGACCCAGTTATTATCCATGTGTTTATTTCGTATTCATTAAACTTAGCAATAAAAAAAGCGCTATTAGAAGAAGAAATAGGGTAATATTTTAATAATTGACAATTAAATATTTAATGATAAAAAATACATGCACCCACGAGTGGAACCCTTGACTTTTTGGGGTAAATAGAAAACAAATTTTGCTTTAGAAGTCAGATTCATTACATTAATCCAACTTGTTTTAAACAAACTCCTTTATCTCCAACTAACCTCCTAAGAATATTTATCACGCCAATAACCAATAACTTCACATCACACTTGCTCTTTGTCTCCTCGAGACCTTTGACGACCGCAAACTTTTCCCATGTTAGGGTTCACAATTACAAAACAACTTGAGAGTTTTAATGTGGAGTTTAAGAATGTTAATCATACCCTAGGATAGACCCATATATATAAACAAAATATATTAATAGATAATGCAAAATAAAATAGTGTATATATAGAATATGTTAAAGATTAACATTAAAAGATAAAATAATTAAAAAATACACAGCCTAGAAATAATAAAAAAAGGACAAATACAAAAGTAACTTTAACCAATGAACTCTCTAAAAGAAATCCCTTATCATAATTACATGCATTAAAAACCACCTTATATTATAAGCATGTGGGCTCTATCTTGGATGGTACTTCAAGTGATTGAAGGAAATGTTTGACTTAAGTCTATTAATTTATAAAATAATTTATAAATATTCAAAATACAATAATTTATAAATTATTATGTGCACATAATAATTAATATAAAATACATTTAAAAATGAGAATTGTAAATATAAAATTATATCCAATATATACATAATAACAATAAATTAAAAAAACTAAGTGATAAAATTTTTTAATTAGATAAGTTAGCTTAAAAAGTTGTTACACTGAGATTGACATTTGAAATATTAACAAGTTTAATTTTTAAAAACATTTAGTTACATAAATAAAATATTAACGAGTCAATTTTTAAATTAAATTGTTTAAATTTTTAAAAGTTATATGCTAAAATTTTTAAAAGTTAAATAACAAAATTTTTGATTTATTATCCTATATTTTAAAAATAGGAATTGCAATTTTTTAATATAAAGATGAAATGATTAGGCTTAACTTAGAAAAAGCAGTTAACATTGTTATGAGCATCAGCATCAGCATCAGGGGTTAGTGGGGATGCTCACATGGGGCACATGGGTTGCAGAGTGGGCCCATTTCTCAGCCCACGTGTCTGCCGGTTTAACAAAAGCCTTGTGTCTCGGGTCACGGAGACCAAAAATGCTTTTGGTCAAACGTCGACCATGTGCACGTGAGAGAAACGGAATCTCCTGCAAACACCTGTACATGTTATATATTCATTTTGTGAGCATTTGTTAAAATTAATTTATCCTACGAACTTAAATTTTTATAAGAAAATAGTTTTTTATCGTGTTTATTGTATTTTTATTTATTTATGTATTAATTAAAATTTTATTTACATAATAATTTAGTGTGTCAATTTTACTTATTTACCCCTTAATCTGCATCATTTTTTTATTGTCACATTTACATATGTGTTTGCTAAAAATAACATTTTTATTGTGTAAGAGTAAGGCCGCATACTATCAGATTTTTTCAGACTCTGTTTTATTGCGGAACTTCAGAGTAAATATAATGATGATAATAATAAAGTTAGACTGGCTTTTGGATTTCAATTTAGCTTGGTGCTATTTGAAAATTTATCGTGAGAAATTCTCACTTAGAGGGGAAAAATTGTGGCACCTAATTTAGTAAAATAATTTTCAATACTCTGAAAATAACGAAAACATTGATATTTAGTTTTTAAATAAATCACGAATTAATAAATATAAAAAATATCACCAACAACAATATATAGAAAACAGCACAATAAGAGGCAATAAAATGAAAAATTATTTATATCAAAATGCTTCATTTAACCTTTAAAATTTTGAATAATTTAATTTTTAGCTCAGTTTTTAACTTTTTGATTCGATTTATTTTAATAATTTTTATTGTTAAAAATATATTAATATATTAATTAATCATTCATTTTCATAAATTAATAAAAAAATTAAACTAAAATAAATAGATCAAATTTTATTTAAAAAGTATTTTAATTAAACTTTAATTTTTTTAACGAATAAGGACAATCTTTTTAATCATATTTTAAAATTCTTAATTTTATTCAATTTTTAGCTGATTTTATGACTATTTAATATCACATAATCTTTTTAAATTTAAAATCTCTTGTCTTATAAGTTTAACTTCTGATTTTTTAAAACATTATAAAACACATCTTGTCATATTGTTAAACAATTTATACCAAATTTCAAACAAATCTTAATGCCAAGTTTGATGCATTAGATACTTTTTTTTATCTTAAACTTGATTATTTCTATAACCTGTTTTTTACAATAGGATTCTATAAATTTTAATTTCTCCTATGAGATTATTGTTTTGAGATTTTTATTTTATGTTTTGCGTTCATTTTTGCTAAACGCACAGAGAAGAATTCTGTAATAAGTAGATCAAATTTCATACAATATCTTCATTTACTAGTTGTGACATTGATCAATGCGATATGTTTCCAAGGAAGACACCGAGAGACTTGTAATCGTCTAAGATAATTGAACAAGGCAGTTTAATTTGTGCCTCTGCTTATTTATCGATCATGGGATTTAGTTATTAACTCCAAAGATAAGCAAAGAAGAGTTGGGTTATCGGGTCGGGTGAGAAAACTTGAAAACTAGTCGAACTTTTAAAATTTTTTTTATAATTAACTGGGTTGGAACTAAAATGCTAACGTTGTACGCACAAACTCCAAAACTAATAAGCTGTCTGTCTTTCGTTGGATTTCACGGTATCTTTGTTCGATATTAGGATCAGCTCATCACATGACGCTTCAAAAGTATTTTTATCCAAAGCAACATGCAAGCACTGAAACTCTCTAGCATTGGCTGCTCCAACAAATGAAGGACAAAGACTAGTTGGGTTAGGCTTTTTCAATGCTTAATTAAGTTGGATAATTAACTTAATCAAACTTTTTGTCCTACTCGAACATGTCCTATTCCCTTGATTCTTAGGTTGTTGTGTTTAATTAGCGTTACTTGACTCTAGACTTCGTACCTAAATCAATTATTAGCATTTGTCAACCAACTCTCAAAACAATTAATATTAACTAGATCAAAATTTTTTTAGTATGGTCATGATATATTCTCATAATTTCAATCTAATTTAAATCATTTAAGATAATAGTAACAATAATAATAATAATAATTATTATTATTATTATTATTATTGTTATTATTATTATTATTATTTTCAGTTTTGAATTAAAATGTTAAAAACCCTTTTCGTCAAAGCAACTTTATCATTTAAACACTGACTTTCTTAATTAAAATTTATTATTAAATTAAGCAAAGATTTCTAACTTAACTCAAAATTAATAGATTAATTTCAATCTTATTGAGATCAATCCTAATATATAAAAAATCAAATTCAACTTGAAGTTCAATGAAATTTGATTTGAACATAGTTTAAATATGAATTTTTGTCCTCTTTTTTTGTTCGGCAAGTTCGACTTTTCAAATTATCTTAAAGCAACTTGTTAAATACCGTTTTATCATAATAACTTAAGCTGTTATATGAGACCAACTTAATTAGTTTTATATATTTACTAATACACTCCTTGAAGTGAAAGTCCTTTAAACTTGAAACTTGCACAGGCTTATTCTACTTTGTGCTAAATAATAGGTGGGTGGTAGGATTTAAACTCATGACCACTTGGTCATAAAAGCTCTGATATTATATTAAGTGATCGCTTTATTACAATTACTTAAACTGTTATTTGAGATCAACTTAATTAATTTTATATATTCGCTAAGACAACTTACTCATTATCATCCATCTTTGACAATACCAATCCAACCATTAGTTTTACATATCTGAAACTATACCGTGTCTAATGGAGAAGCAAGGCCAATAAAACAAGCCATGTCCGTAAGATAGGAGACAATGTAGAAAAGAAAATGAATTTAATAGTCCAAGCTATTATAAATTCATTATTATGGAATCTTTGTTTTTAGTTGCAATATTAGCTGACTTGACCGGTCAAAATTATCCCGTTCACAAAAGCTTAATATCAGATAAAAAACGAAATTAAATAATATGAAGAGGGCATTTAAGGTTATGCAGTATGATTAATCTTGTTTCTTGATCAAGTGATCCAGTTTCGTCCTAATCCAGTTTGTCGTATTTATGATTTTTCTTAGTTTATTTCCAGATTATTAATTGAATTATTACATTATTTACATAGATTATAAGAAAGCTCTATAAGAAGAACATCCCATGCCCTCCCGGCAGCTTCATGTTCTAAATTCTTAAGCATGTGATGAACCTTTGTACTAATTTTTAATTTGCCTTTAAAGAGAAGGCCAGATAATATAAAGATCTCATTTGGTCAAATAAAGAATGAATTAAGCTTATAAACATCAATTATATGGAATTTGTTATTAGATTTAAATTACTAATTTGTTAATTAATTTACTCAAAAAACATATCATACAAATTATTATGTAATGTCACTTACAAATTAATAACAAATGTAAATTCTATCTGATAGTTTCACAAATCTTTTGACAAATTCTATTGTGATCGGGATTATCAAATTATTATATAGCGCTCACGTTTAAATAACAAATGTAAATTCTATTTGATTTCTTAAAATTTTTAACAAAATTTTTTTATTATGAATGTGAATTATGAATATATTATAATTAAGGATAATAATGAACCCGAGTTGAATTTATTATCTATTTAATCCGGTCCAACTTCTAAAATATGATATGAAGTTAAATTATTCAAAATAACGTTAGTTTAAGATAAAAATTATAATTATTTAAATCATATTCATATTTAAGAGAATAGGGAGGAGTAATTTGACCCCATTTTGCTATCCTTATTGACAATCATGTGCTAGGAATCAATGTGGACTATTTCATTATAAAGTATTATGGTTCTTGAATCATTACTAGTGATGTTATGATTGATTTTAATGATGAGAGGAAGATTTTCTGCTTATTTGTCAGGAAATCACTTGCGAAAATCAGACCCAAGGAAGATTTTACTTCCTATTTTCAGGTCTTCTTTGCTAGCTCAGACCAAGTATTTTGAAATCGACTTAAATTAATACCTATAATTTCCTTAAAATATTATAAATCATAAAAAACATATTTATATAAAGTAGCAACACATCCGTTCGTCATAATTAATATGCAGGAAGAGAGTAATTATCAACCAAAAATCTTATGAAATGTGAATTCAGAAGGTACTTTGTCCGTGAAAGAGACATGAAATGAAGAAAACATTTTATGTCAACTTGTAACAGATTTCGAAACAACGAATCTCTGTCTTTCAAGAAGTCCCATGAACATCTGCAGAATTTCGTTTTACTGTAACCTGCAACTGTGCCACTCAAGTCCATCAAAGTTCCCTTCAAGGTTATTTAATGGAAGTAAGATGATTACGAGAACTAATTCTGCAAGATTACAAAAAGTTCAGAACCATAAACTACGGTGTGCGTTATTCCCTGACTGTATTTGACGTCCGATCCTGCAACCAGGTTTAGATTTTCAACAAAGGAATGACAAAAACTTCAGAAGATCAAGAGCATAATAATAAATCAAGTAAAGGACAAAACAAGAAGTGCTAAGCAGTTAAAATCAGAGCACAGGACCCAAAAGAACTTAAAATTCTATCCCTCTGGGAAATGCATAAAACTCCATTTTTTTCACGAAAACTTTTGCAAAACCTGGAATCAAATTGATTCAAATCAGGTTTAAGTATATATTTAATGTAATACTGTCTGCAAAATCTGTGAAATCTTAATCCGAAAACTGAGAAATTACCAAAGCCCTTGATCTTAATCTATAGGTCAAAGAACAACCTCAACTCAAAGATTGTCCTTGTGAAAGCAAAAGGTGAAGAGAACTTGTATATTCGAAACACATCACTTACCAGAACAGTGGTCAGTCTGATTTGAAAGTTTTGTTCAGATAACATGAAACATAAAAGAAGAGAAAAAAAGAGGGAGAGAACTAGTGGGAAAAAAAATAAGAGCTCAAGAATCAAAGAAACAAAAGCAGCCATGAATGATTTCTCTCGGTACAAACCCTGCCAAAGTACAGACATACCTACTGAGGCCAGGTGGTGGCAAATGGATGACTGTACGGAAAAGAACATCTGAGAAAAAGAAAATCAATCAGACACCCAAAACCCGTCATAAGTGATCAGTGAATAAAATGATATCTCCAGTTAACGCAGAGGTTTAGAACCTGGTGCAACTTGATTCGACCAGACAAAAACCCTAGCCCATGAACCTGTTCTAATGGAAAGATGAACACTATTTGCAGGCTTCAAAAGACGTTTCAAGTGCCTATTACATCTTGCAAAAATGAGATTAAAAAATAGCCATTTATTGCTGCTGCAGCATCATCAAGATTCCCACACCAAAGGGCCATTGGATTGAAGCAAAAGGGACCACAAGAAAAGCCACCATGATCAATACTCACTAGCCCTAATAAAGTTTGTGAATCTTGATGATGCTCCACCCGCAAACATTGGCTGTTGCTCTTTTTTCCTTTAGATCTCGGTCGGCCCTCATGATCATAACCATTTGTCCATGCAAAAGAGAAAAAGAGAAAAGGGAGACCCGATTACTAACTGTTCTTAGAAAGGGAACCAAACCCTAACCCTAAAATCTCATCCATGAAGTGGAACAAAAGAGAAAGCAAAAGACATGATGATAAAAGCATCAAAAGCTCAATAACCCTCGTCTAGTTTCGTGAAACTAATAAGACCGACTTGGTGGAAGCACTCATCTATGCTTGTTCGATATGCATAAACCGACAACCTTAAAAAGATAGAAGAGAATATAGAGTACTGTTCACTCCATGGGAACCAGACAAAAGGCCATAGGATTAGACTTAAAATAAACGAAGAAACCTTGTGAGTATCAGATGGAGTTAGTGAGTACTTATATAGCACTTTAGCCACTTACAGAACTGAAAGAGCAAGTGGGAGTGTACCCAAGTAAGAAGTACTGGAGATGAGATTTGTCAGTTGGTGGAAGTAGAGTACCCACAACAGTTATACATCGTAATCCTAGGTACCAAATTTACCAAAATCTTTAATCTCCACTGATTCATGTCAGTTTTCTCTCTACACATGTAAGCAAAACAAGAGCCAATAATCTTCTTTAACCACAGTAATGGTTGAAGTGATACGGTTGCGTCCCCTACAAGCATATTTTAGTGGTGGGAGCTGGAATTGACAGGGCTCTGACCTTCTTCCCTCAAAACACATTACATCAAGAAGGGGGTTGGAGAGGCCCTGGCCTAGAGTTTCAGGTTCCTTGTTTTGATCCTCTTTGCCCTTTAAAGCTTTTCTTCTGTGTGTTAAGTGTTGCAAGTTATGGCTCTTTTTTAAGTTGTTTTTTTCTGTCTAGTCCAATTCGTCAGAGACTGTCATGGAGTATAATTGTTTATTGTTACTCAAATTTCATTTACAGTCTATATCTCATCTCCAAGGTTCAATTCCACATTCAGTGCCCGGAGGCTCTGGACCCTCGTAAATTAGCTATTTACAATATTTGATTATACTTCTAAGATTGTTAACAGCAGATCTGAGAGTTAAATAACTTAATTTAATAAATTAACATATTTTTAATTCGAATTTAAATTAAAATCGGGTCAAAAATGTATGTGTATTGCATTATATGTTGTTTATTTTAGCAAGAGGTGCTGAAACAATTTCTTACCCACTAAAAGAATGTGGTCCATTAAAATCTTGAACATGGGTGGGGGCCTCTGGTTACATAAATTAGTTATTTCCAATCTTTGAATTCAACTTCCTTAATGCTTTTTTTCACCATATAAGTATCTTTTCTTATCTTGTTAACTTCTCTAAAAAGAATATGTTTACATACATAGAAAACTCCTGTGTTATACTTCTAATATTTTAATTTTAATTATTATATTTTGAAAAAATAACTTATCTCTTTATGAATTATTTAACTATGACACAATCATATTCATTGTAAGAATAAGTAATAAATTTTAAAATATGAGAATTGAAATTAAAAATAGTGAAATCAATATGTAAATTAACTAAACAAATATCTTTATTTTTGCATAAAATAATGAGCTCTTAGTGATGGAATATGTTACCTAAATAGCCACATTTTTTGGTTAATTCTATCATCCTAGCTAGAGATATAAGTGACTCTTTTTCTTAAGCGATAGGAATGTTAAATACATGTAAACCAAGTATCTTGTACATCCGGAGTTGGGAAGGAGCCATAAGGTGATGTCTATAGACTTTTTTAATTATAAACAATGAGATAATTTTTACACCTTTTTTATATTTTAAATATAAAATTTTACTTAATTTTATAATAGTAATTATAAGTATAAATAATATTAATTAAATACTAAATTTTCATTTATTATAAATGTAATTCACTTATTGACATGAACCATCATATAAATTGGAATATTGATATAAAAAAAATGAAATTCAATAAATAAAATATTTAATAAATTTAAATCTTAGTGTGTTGGTTTTAACTTAATGAACTTTTTGCTCTTATTTTAATTAAAAACATAATAATTTGTTCATAATTTCACGTATATAATAACATAGATTAGATGAGTCTAGCATGTATAACCCTATACTTCAACAAGACTAATAATGAAATTAATCCATGTATCATATTTATAAAGAAATAAATCTTTAATATTTGATAAATATATTTTATATTATTAATTAATATTACGAGATTAAGTAAAGTTTTATAATACAAATGCCATGTATCTTTTTTAATTGACTCACTGGTAAGAAAATTTAGTAACATAAAATCTTAGGAGGTGATTGTTTCTTTTTTTTTTCGTTTTTAAAATCAGTAAAAAAATCTTGTTTGTTTGAGTTTTTAGTTTTGGTTTCTTCCAGTTTTTAAAAATTATGAAAATAATAAAAAGTAGCTTTTGTTTCTTATTTTCGTTTTTTGTTCATAATCTGATTTACTATCATTTAAATATATATTATTTAATTATTTATTTTTAATAAAAATTATGAATATAAATTTAAATTTATTATCAATAAAATTATGAATAATTTAATTTTATAATTTAATTATATATAATTAAATTTAAAATATATAAATATTCAAATAAAATTTGATTTAATAATTAAAATATATTT